>CABHPQ010170297.1:0-41145 GCA_902168405.1 Peromyscus aztecus
GAGATGTTACCTCCAAATAAACAACGAACAGACACAAAACAAAATCATCCACCTATGTGACACAGCGTTGATTTTTCCTGCTCACAGACAAATGCGCTTTTCCTCAAAGATGACAGTCTGACAGGAACATGAGATTCCCAGAAGAGACTGGAATATGAGCTCGTGCCCTTGAAAGCCTGGCATGCTCAGAATGGTCTCCCCAGGAACCTGTGGGAACAGAGGGACCCTGGGTTCCCAGACTCAATAACCAAGGAAGAAACCTGCTCTTAACAAAGGGACATTGTTTGCGCTTCCTCGGCCTCTCTCGTTCAGTATAAAAGACTCTAACGATACTGGCTACGTCAAGGGCAGATGCTCTCTTATCTTGACAGGGGGAGACTCTTGGAGGAGTGAACTTACTCAAAGTGGAGAAAACTAAGTTATATCCATCCTGTCTGTCTGTCAGTCTCCCTTTCACAGATAAAAAGAGAGGCAGAGAGGTTAAATATGTCACAGCCTCCCCGCCCCCCACCAGAAGTGAGCAAACAGCATCCAAATTCCCACCCTTTACTTTGGAGCTCTGAGTGGATATGGAGGTCACTGGTTTACAAAGCACTTTTGTGTGTGTGTGTGTGTGTGTGTGTGTGTGTGTGTGTGTGTGGCCATGCCAGACAAGCACACAATTACTGAGCTACATTCCAGCCCTTGATTGAGGCAGGGTCTTGCTATATAGCCAAGGCTGGCCTGGAACTCCAGGTTTCAGCTGGGGTTACAGGCATGATCCACTATGCTTAGATTGGGGAGTCATTCTGGTAACTTCTTATGTTCTTTTCTGACATCCCCGCCCCTGAGTACCTGCTCCCCAGCATTAAGGCTAGCTCTCCTTGCTGACCCCCTTGGCAGGTCCACTCCTCCCACATCGCGATCTGAAGGAGTGCGAAGAGGTGGTTCTTTGATCCTGTACCACTAAGGGACAGAGGCTGTAAAATGCTAAGAATGCTAAACACATCAAGTAGCGTTTCCCCGGGCATGTAGAGAGGGTGTGGTTTCCAAGGAGAACAGACAGGCTGGAAGAGGCGAGGCACCCAGCCAGGGCCAGGCGAGTCCGAGGGCTCTGTAGCCAGCAAATGAGTCAAAGGTGCCCAAACTGAAGCTGGACCAAGTCAGCAAGGAACAGCGTTCTTATCACACTGAGTAATTGAGTAGGGCCATGCCGCTGGGAGTTAGCTCAGAGTTAATGGAATATTTCCTGTAAATATTATTTTCCCTTCCTGTCTCATCATCTCATAGAATTAAAAAAAAAATGTCTTTACTCATCTGGGGGAGGTGACAGGAATGCATCAAATCTGGAGCCATTGGCCTGTCTCTGAAATACTCTCAGGAATCAAGAAGCCACACTAGCTGCTCAGAGGCTGGCCAATTACTCTGGTTCCTTTTCCTAATGCCTCAGAAGGGATGCTAAAGTACTCCTAATTGTGCATCTAAGCATACATAAAAGCCCCCCTAAGTGCACATCAAATAAATAAGTAAATGCTGCCTACTGAATATGTAACAAGGCCTGACTCGACAGTCCTTCCCAAAGGATAGCTTTCATTCAATCCAAGCTAGCTTGGGAGTAGAAACTCTGAGTGCTGATTTATGGATATTGAACACTACTTCTATAGGGAGGTCCTTGTGAGTCACATGTTTCAAGCTGGTCTAACTTTCTCAAAGGCCCATTGAGTAAGCATTTTTTTCTGTTTTCTTCTTATCGTGCCTCTGATGACCAGAAGTCAGACTGGTCAGTCTGTCCATGGGTCTGAAGGTGTAAAACAAGGATTTCACACAGAATTCTGGTACTGGTAGGGAACTGAGTCACCCTGGTAGGGAAGACAGCCACCCACACTTCCTTGACAGAGAAGGAGCTGATGGTCACAGCGATTAAAGCAGCTGTTATTTCCTCAGGCTTTGATCTAAGGAATGTGGGGACCTACCCTACAGAGGGAGCCCCTTGTGAGACAGCTCTAGTTATGTGCCGCCGTAAGACCCTGGTTCTCTCAGGCTGACTCAGTAGGGCCCTCCAGTATATGACATTTACTTTGCATTCAAAGGCTTCAGGAAAGAGACAAAATATTCTTGCTCATACTAGCATAATTGGCAGAATGTGTAGGACAGTTAATGTCGTGGCTGCTGGGGCAGTTTGCAGGATTTGATGTACTAAGTCTCAGTGATTGACCACAAGTGCAAACTAAGAGGTAACCTGAGATTGACCCCAGGGGCCCAAACATCCATTGGGTACTATTTCATTAATCCCTGAGGCCAAGAAGATTCTAATTTAGGAAATGAGCACCTAGGCAGTGAGTTATTTCTACACACGTGTGCACACGTCAAAGGTGGTTGGCAACTGGGTGTGCATACATGTTAAAGGTGGTTGGCAACTGGGTGTGCACACGTGTTAAAGGTAGTCGGCAACTGGGATGAAACAGGAGACAATAACCTACGGAGAGGCAGGATTGTTCTTCCTTGGCCACCATGATCTTCCCATTCATTATTCATTGCTAAACTAAGACAGAAGTGTGTGTGTGTGTGTGTGTGTGTGAGAGAGAGAGAGAGAGAGAGAGAGAGAGAGAGAGAGAGAGAGCGCAAGCGAGCCCCTCCTCTGATTCTACATCAATGTACATGAAGACGAACAGGACTACTGCCCACTGAGAAAAGAGAGGACCAGCAGCCAAAGGGCTATTTCTAAGCGGTATGTGGTATGTGAGTATTGACAGGAGCTGAGAATCTGGGAGGCAGGCTGAGGCTAAGAGGGAAAACTTACTTCACGGGGTGAAGGATGCAAGCGGTATTTCCTGAGGGTGGATGGAGGGGCTCCATAAAGGCTCACACAACATGGTGTAATGTGCTCTCAGAAACTATCCTGTATACAAGCCGGGGCATCGCAGCGGGGAGTGTACACCTATGATAGCGTGCGTTCACTTTAAAATCCTGTTTGTTTCTACTTCAGGGCCTTTGGGGAACTAATCCGTGCTGGCATCTGTGCTGGTTAGTTTTTTGTCACCTTAACACCAGCTAGGGTTATTTGGGAAGATGGAGGCTCAGATGAGAAACCGCCTCTAGATTGCCTATGGGCAGGATTGTAGGGCATCTTCTTGATTCATGAGTGGTAAAGGAGGCCCCAGTTCATGGTGGGCGGTGCCATCCCTGGGCAGGCCGTCCTGGGCTGTATAAGAAAGCGGGCTGAGCAAGCTATGGAGAACAAGCCAGTAAGCAGCTTTCACCCAGGGCCTCCTCTTCAGTTCCTGCCTCCAGGTTCCAGCCCCTGGTTCTTTTCATTTAGAACTTCTGAATTCTTCTGACCACATTCAAAGGACAAAAATCCAAAGTCCCCACATGTCTTATTGTTTCTGATAAAACATACTCTGAGGGGCGGGGAAAAAAAAAAAGCAAGAAAAGAAACTTAAGTTTTTGTTTTGCTTTAAATTGAATTGTTATTTATTTATTTATTTATTTTTCTGAGACAGGGTTTCCCTGTGTAGCCCTGGCTGTCCTGGAACTTGCTTTATAGACCAGGCTGGCCTCAAACTCACAGAGATACCCCTGCCTCTTCCTGAAATTTAAATTTTGTCGGTTTTATGTGGTTTTTTGAGACAAGATCTTGCTATGTGGCCCAGGATGACCTGTATTGCCCATACCGCAGTGTGCTGGAGTTACAGGCCTTTTCATAACACCTGGCTTTTTCAGAAACCATTTGAAATGCAGTTCATAGCTTGTATTGAGAGCTGGACTTAGGGAAAGAAGAACTGCTTGCAGGAGAGATCTAGGTAGTACACTGTGGGGTGTTATTAGCAGGAAGCGTAATTCTTTCTCCTACTCAAGCTCGGAGGCATCTTACTCTGCACCCCGCCTTTCCAAAGCCATTCAGAGTGGGACTCAGTGGCACAGGGTAGATGCTGAAACTAGAGTGGCAAGCTGCCTCTCATCCAGAGAACTAGGACTCACGCTACTGTCCTGTCTGGTCTGAGACGGCCATCAGCTCTGGACTCTTGGGGATTTGGGGAGACATTTTTAACGAGCCCCATGGGAACACTTGTATGGACGGTCACAGGTGGCATAACAGACATCGGCCCTTAGCCCTTCAAAGGAAGGGGGAGAGCTCAGCTTGCCACCGCCGCAACCTGAAGGTTGCCTCTTAGTACTATGTACCATGTGACAGCTGCATAAGTGGGTCAGAGTGTCAGCGAGGGCCTCTGCTTGCTGCTGGGTGGGAAGAGCTGCCTGGGCAGGAGAGGCAGTTGTTGCCACAGGTGCCTCCATGTACTTAGATTCGGGCACTGATCATCTCCTGAGCATTCCTGGAGGCTTAAGGTGCTGGAGATGTACCTGGCCCCAGTGCCAGGAGGGCGTGCTACCACCTGGAGGACATCTGTCACGTGTGTGCAGCACACTCATCCTCTGTGCTTGGGAACACTCCAGCTCTCAGTACCCAGGGACAATGCAGCCATGCCAGCTTTGCCTGGCCAACTTTCCCCAAGTCTGAGTGTGGGAAGCACGGATGGCCATGAGTGATGGTGCCAATCTCCAAACCCATGTGGATATCCTTGTAATACTTCCCACACGCATAGCGGAGGGTCAGGGAGACAAGGTGGACCCAGGAAAGCAGCCGTGAATTCCATCTTCCTGGGAGTTTCTGACACACAGTGGGGGATAAGAACCACTCGTCTGGAGGTACCTAGGAGGGACTCGGAGTACTTTACAAGCAAGCCTGCAATGATAACTCTCTGCCAGGTCTGCGCCCCTCCTCAGCACATGTTCCAGTGCTCTGAGTTGCTCAGAGCCTCTCCTGTTTTCTACACGCAACAAAAAGAGGGTTTGTGATGCTAACGATGTACAGAGAAAAAGGACTCCTTCCCAGGTCTTCCAGCAGCCGGGATTTCATAACTGTGGCTTTCATTCACTCCTCGGTTTTGTCCTTCAGCCTCATTAACATCTTGACAGACACATAGACCCCCTCAAAGCTAATGTGGGCAGAAGTTTCAATATTGCTAGCATGCCTTTCACATAGTTTAGAGGGAAAGACCGCATTCTGCTGTGGGCCCCAGCTAGCCACACTGGCCTTGGTTCACTTATGCTTTGGAAATCCTTGACGCTCTTAAGCTCCAATTGAATACCTAAGTGCCTACTCTCCACAGTTCCCCGGGTGTCCATGAGACCCATGACTGTGAATGTCCTAAGCTATATTGTCCTCCCAGCTTTTCCCTTCCAAGGAGGGCAAGGCAGAGCTGCACATGTTGCAACCAGGACTTTGTGAAAGGTGCCGGGAGTGTGTTTGTCATTTGTAAATAGAAAAAAAAAAAATCACTTGGGCTGGTTGGAAAGACAGAAGAGGTGAGGTAAAAGAGAAGAAGGAAAGGAGTGGAGAGGGAACTTAGAGAATTAGAAAGGCCAGGTGGAGAAAATACCAGGGGAAACAGAAATACACAGCACAGAAGAGGTGTAGGTCTATAGCCCAGAACACTAAGGGGGTTAAAGCAGGAACCTGGGGCACTAGTCACTTCTTATGTGCAAGTGGAAAACAGAGGTTTGGGAGCTTGCCACACAAAGCAACACACTCCCCCAAAGAGGCAGGTTCTTGCTGCATCGTTCCCAGGGAACAACTCCATCATCTGTTCGTAAGCTTCACTTGGAAATGAAATGATTTACTGGTCAATTGAGGGAAAATTCTTCCAACCACAGGCCGTTTTCCCACTGCCAACTTAATGAAGAAGGTGACTAAGAGGACAGTGTTTACTTCATAGAGTATGGTCAGCCCAGATGTGCATAGAGTGTGGTCAGCCCAGATGTGTATAGAGTGTAGTCAGCCCAGATGTGCATAGAGTGTGGTCAGTCAAGATGTGTGCATAGAGTGTAGTCAGCCCAGATGTGTGCATAGAGTGTGGTCAGCCCAGGTGTGGACATAGAATGTGGTCAGTCCAGGTGTGCATAGATTGTGGCCAGTCCAGGTGTGTGCATAGAGTGTGGTCAGCCCAGATGTGCATAGAGTGTGGTTTGCCCAGATGTTCATACAGTGTGGTTAGCCCAGGTTTGTGCTTAGAATATGGTCAGCCCAGATGTGCATAGTGTGTGGCCAGCCCAGGTGTGCATAGAGTGTGGCCTGTCCAGGTGTGGGCATAGAATATGGTCAGCCCAGATGTGCACAGAGTGTGGCCAGGCCAGGTGTGTGCATTGAGTGTAGTCAGCCCAGGTATATGCATAGAGTGTGATCATCCCAGGTGTGCAAAAGTATATTCTTACCCCAAAATTTTGCCATTTAAGTTTCATTTAAGTTTTCAATTTGTTCTGGTTTGGAAAACATTATGCAAATGAAAACAAAATTCGAACACATTTGTGTTTCCAGTGACCTGACTCCCTTTCTCCGGGGCAGATAACTCTAGTCTCTGTTCACTTCTATGATGCTATAAAGGTATTTGCCAGAGTTTCAAGACTTTTTCTAATTCTTTATATTTCATTTCTCCATGACTTGTACACTTTTTTGACCTATGATCTTATTCCAAAAACCATCACGAAGAACTCAGACTGACCTCAGGATTCAAGGGAGTTAATGTTCCTTCATTTTGCCAAAACATGCAGCCTCCCAAGAAAAGGAACATATATGATAGTTCCTCAGCCCATTTGCCCATCTGTTCTTGGAGAATGGAGCCAAACACCCTCCCTTAAGTAATTATAACACTTTGTTTCCTTAGAGACTGGGAGAGAAAAATATTTACCCAGGAAACTCAGACAGGATCACTGTGGAATAATTTATATATACCTGCATTAGCACGAGATTGGTGAGCCCTCAGGCTGTGCAATGTTAATTCACATCTACCCCATTCCTCTCTCAAAAAAAAAAAAAAAAAAAATCCTTAAGCCCACAGAAGAGGGCACCCTTACCTTGCGTGGTTTCACTTTATCATGGTAGTCATACTGGAAGATTCCTTTGTAGCTTAGTCCCAGCCACCATGGTATGCCTTGCTTGTCCTAGGATGTTGAAGGAATATAGGTCAACATGGGGCTGGAGAAGATAAACACAGACCAAGAGACTTCCTGGCTCGGCTGATGACAAGGGAAACGGCAGAGTCTCTGGAGTAGAAGGAACCCCTCTCTACTGTATATCTTAACAGATGTGCCCATCGTGGATGCATGCTCAGTTATGCGAACAGCGCTGGGACCCAAGCCTGAGTTGGCCAATTGGCTCTGTTTCCAAGCAGAACCACAGCCAGGATACCTGTATGTATTTATTTGGTGTAAGCATGCATGCCTGTTCCTGTGTGTACAGGTGTGCATACACATCCATGGACTTACATGTGAAGGCCAGGGGCTGACATCGGTTGTCTCCCCTGTCTCCACTCTCTCTCCACCTTATATTTTTTTGAGATACGTTCTTTCCCTGAACCTGAAGCTCACTGAGTGGCTAGCACTGGTTGCTCTGAGAGCCCTAGGGCTCTCCCTACGTCTGCCTCACTAGCACCCGACATTTTACTTGAGTGCTGGGGATCTGAACTCAGGTCCTAATGCTTACACAGCACTTTACCAGTTGAACATCTCCTCAGCCTCCATCTTCACCTCTTAATGAACAAGTGCAAGTACCCTGTCCCCTGCCCCCCTCCAAAGCTAGGCTGAGCCTCTCACTTGCCATACAGAAAAACATGAAATATGTTCAATGTTTTGAAGAAAATGAATGACTTTCTGATCAAAGAAACTGTCACTGACTGTCAGACCTAGAAAGAACCCAGGAGACCAGAGAAAGGGGCTTCTTCCCTTCAGAGGGCAAAGGTATTGAAGCTGAGTGCTCAAACTTTAGCATAAGTTAAAGCTTCCCAGCCGCACTGAGCCGGTGGCAGCAGACACTAAGGGATGCCATCTTGAGATCCTGCTCGCCCAGGAAGAAAGGTGAATGAGGACTTTTAGAACTCACGCAGCAAGACTGAAGCCAGAACATTACTAGGATTGGATTATAAACCATGGGCCCCCTGTTTATACATTTTATAGGACTCCTTATCACCTGAGTGAGAACCATAGCTCTCCTGAGGATAATTCTGAGTGGTTCCCAAATGCTCCCAAATGCTAAGACTTTACGCCAGGCACAGCAAGCAGCCTTTCCCCAAGATTTGAACTAATTTCTTCATGTGTGAATGACTTAATCAATGTCTTCATCACAAGAGTCCTGGAAACTCAAAACGAATATGGCGGTTTGCAAATATTTGCCAGAAGGAGTTATCTCAAGGTAAGCAAAAAGATTAAAGACAAAAGGAATAAATTTTGGGGGAAAAATTATTCAAAGCTCCAGGAGTATATGATTTCTTTACAACCTTTTCTTTTCTTTTGGTGTTGGGGATTGAATTCATGGCCTTACATGTGTTAAATGTGGACTCTACCACTGAACTACCCCACCCCATTTCTAAAAAATATTTATTCATTTATTTGCAGCATGGAGGGTTGCACTCAGGGTCTTGTGCATGCTAGGAAGATAGATGAATAGATAAATAGGTAGATGATAGACAGACAGACAGATAGATAGACAGACAGACAGACAGTTACATGTAGTATAACATCATTATGTTGCTCCCTGTTGCCGTCTCTGGGGGGTACCTGTGCATGGCACTGATTTTACTGAATAAAACAAGATGAAACTCAGTGACACTGTGAGGTCAGGGTGCTGAACCCTGGCACAGGGGGATTCTAAGTCCCTTTCCATGAACTTTATCAGGGGGTCAGTGGCCACATCCTCTACACAACATTGCCTGGGGGGCTGGACTTCTGAGGGGATTCACCCTCCTCATCTGGAACAGAAGAAGTTCCCAGAGGCTGGGTGGTCCTGCTCTCAACACTGACTTGGGCTTGAGAAAGGTGTGGATCTTTATCACGTCAGAAAGAGATCTCAGTGTGGCACAGTGTGGATGAACTAAATAGAATTTAGGGTGAAGCTAATGCCACATTGGATTTGATGATGCTGCATTCAAGAACACAGTCTCAGATTCTTTAAATGGTCCCAGTTCTCCTCGGAAAGCTGACTATGTGGCATCAGACTCCCAAGAGAAACACCACATTCTGCCACAAATTTTTGGTCTCTCTAGTTTCTTATATTTGATGGAGCCTTTCTAGTGAGAGGCCCTGAAGCCCTGATTTCCCAGGATTCCTCTGAGACTGAAGGGAAGAAGAGATTTATTACATTACTTCACAAAAGAAAATAAAAGTGTATTGGAGTGTTACTCTATCAAGTGTTGGTACCCTAGGGATAAAATTCAGTTGCTCAATTTTCCCTGTCAAGCAATCTTTCTGACCAAGCCAGCCTCCATCAACTCCTATTCCCCTCAAAATCTTCAGACTAAAAAAATAAGAGAATTTTCTTTTTGCTTGCTGGCTTTTTCAGGACAGCGTGGGCAGACTTCAGCAACTGAGTTCACTTACCTTCACTGCATAATAGTGAACACCGTAGGTTGGGAGAGACTCCACGATACTCATGTAGCTGTGAAGACAACACATACAACATGCATATAAGAGTTATTAGGCAGAAGTGGTGTCATATAATATCATATCATATTATATATACATATATATATAATACATATATATTATATATATATATAGCTGTGTGTAATGAAGTTCTGGAGTGGTTATTAACTTGGAAATTAGTAGAAACATCCCTCCTCCCTAAAAATCTTTCCAAGGAGAAATCAACCACCTTGACATATGGCCCGTTAACACACAGTCTTGTGTGTGTGTGTTTGCATATGTGTTCTGTATATGTGTGTATGTGTTCATGTGTATGTGCATCTGAAAATACAATTGCGGGTATGTATAAGTTGACACTGGATGTCTTCCTCTATAATTCTCCACATTATTTTTTGAAACTGGGTCCCAGTGGCATGGAGTTCACTGAATCAGCTAGGCAGGCTGGCTAGTGAGGTCTAAGGATCTGCTTGCCTCTGCCTTCCAGTGCTGGCATTATATGCACTCTGCCATGCCTGTTTTGTTTTTTATGTGGGTTCTGAGGTTCTGAGTTAGGGTCCCTCTGCTTACAGGGCAAGCACTTTATTGACTGGGTGTCTCTCCAGCTCCCAAACACAGTCTTAGTGTGTACTCAGAAGGGCCACTTACTTCACGATTGCTTGGCCCCTCGTCTGGCCATTCAGCTTCTTGTAGTACTCAATGACTCTGTCTTCACTGAATCAGAAGGAAAGGAATCTGGTATTAGAGGTTGAGCATCCTACCCCCCAAAACACTAAGACTTCACCCTCCCTCCTCCTGAGAACCTCTGAGGAAGCTGAGCTGGAAAATAACCGTGTCCTGAACTGACATGTCTCAATGCCACTCAAGTGAAGTCTCTTAGACATGGTAGGGATAGAAGAGACCATTTTCTCCCCAGAGGATTTACATTATCTTTACCTCTGACTGTGAATCAGTTGGATAATATTAGTGTGCAGGTTTGGGGGCGGAGGGGCGCTGTTCTTTTCAAGATGCCATGGAATAGGAAAACATGAAGAAGCAGTTGTCACCAGTCACAGAGGATGCTGTGGCTAAACTTGCTTGGCTCTCTCTCCCTTCTGGCCTCCTCATTTACAGGTCCAGTCAACACAGGATCTGGGGCAGTGGGGTAATGTTACTCCCACCCAGTGCTCTGGGCCAAACTTCTGAGCAGTTAAGGACTCAGAGCTTCCAAGGAAGAGAGAACATTCTGGAATTTGGGCCTGGTTAATAAAAGTCCCAGGGACACATTGGGAAAGCAACATACTAGCTAACAGAATGAGATTACAGCTCGTTTATCTTTTGAGGTTTTACTTCTAAAATTAATGGGAGATTAAATGGTCCCTTGGTGACAATGGCTAGCCAATATTTCTCTGACAGAATGGAGTGTGGTTGGCGTAATGGTCCAGTCTTTCTGGGGTAGTGACTGGTGCCAAGAAAGGTGGGAACAATGACAGCTCCCACTACAGCCTCCGGGGTCACAGAGCCAGCCCACAGAAAGAAAGGGGAACAGTTGTTGGCAGAAAGTCTTATGTCCCACTACTAAGGACAACCTTAAAAATTTCATCCTCCATAAATGTCCTACAGCTTTGACTTTGGTTCCCACTGACTCACCTGTTATTTCATCAACAAGGGGACTCCTTTAGTTTTGTATAAGAGCGTCATGATGGGGAGCATGTGTGATACAAGGGTTGTGCCCTCAAGACTTCCTTTACTGATCTTGGGCACCCACTGTTAATGCATCACCCCCAAAGTTAGGTGGAACCCTCTCTTCCTTCTTCTGTTTTCCTGCTTATCAAGGGCCTCTATTTTAATAAGATCACGACCTACGATGACACGTTTGCTACCACATAACTGTGATTCGATGAGGTCAACTCCTAGGTCTGTGGTCAAGCCAACCAATGGAGACTCAAGCCTATTTCTTTTCTAGCTCTGGGCAAGAGCATCCCTGAGGTGGGGGTGGGGACTGAAAGTCATTATGATGATGCTGTGAACATAAGCAAGGCTTTGGAAACATCAACAACACACAGTCCCAAACACTGACAAGCAGCTGTTCTACTGGCCTGACTACAAGGTCTCACGGGGCCTGACAGCTGCAAAACTTGCAGCCACCTCCAACCTTGTCCAGCTGCCCGCTATCTAAAGCCAGCTGGGTAAGCCACCGTGGCGACCCCCTCCCGCCTCCGCTTTTCCCACTTCCTTCTTCCCATTAAGTCAACAGGGGCCTGTCATGTGATGACATACTCAGTGCCAGCTGGGGACTCATCTAGCCCGTCCAACTCCACTTCATCCTGTTCCCACCTGTCTCTGGAGCCTATGGAAAGGTTAGGTGTTCCTAGCCCTGCAGACTGTGACCCTAATACCTCAGACCCGTCTAAGGACCAGAGAGAATAAGAATGAGAAACTCGCAAGCTACAGAAAATTGAACTCTCTTTTCTTCTTGGAAATTTGCGTAAACAGGTTGAAAAATCAGAGCCGACCACAGCAGCTGAGTACAAAGTAGCAAGGTGGGGACAAAGTGAAGGGGCCATGGGTTCCTTGAGCACCCGGACGGTCCTTGCTGTTGATTTGCTCCCGGCTGGATGTGAATGTCACTGAAGGCACCTGGCTTCCCCATCCTGCCACGCTCCCAGTGTGTTAGACAGTTGACTGTGCACTCACGGGTCTGGGGGAGGCCTTAGGAAAGGGCTGGCCTGGTCAGGTGACTAAGGATGTACTGTCAAGATGGCTGAGGGTCAGCTGTTCAGGAAGAGAGATAGTCATGCTGATAAAAGGCAGAAAGCAGAGCCAGAAGGAAGACTTTCTCTATTACTAATAACATGAACACAGAGGATCTTGCATTGGAGACAATGCAAGAATGATCCAGAATAGGGGAGGGGAGGGGGGAGGAGAAGCCCTGCAATTGGCCTGGGGGTTGGATTAACAATGTTAGACAATAAATAAAGACATGATTGAGGGATGAATTAGGTCAAAGGCAATTCTGACTCCAGACTGTCTACCAATGTTACAGTTCTCGAGCGTAAGTCATCCCGCATGTGAGAACTATTGGCCTCTCCAGGCATTATCATCAATCTTTTTTAATGAGACAATGTCTCACTAGATAGCCCAGGCTGGCCTTCAACTCACAAATACCACCTGGACAGGTTTTGAATTTGAAGTCCTTGGCATAAGCCTGTTCTTTATCTATAGATACATTCCCAAAGGAGGAATGGTAATGGATCAGTCTGAGGTAAAGTGGGGGAGGGCAGTCTACAGGTAGGCAGGCGCTCACAGTTTTGAGTCCCGCTCTTCAGGAGTGGGGCTTCTCTGAGAAAAGTGGTTTCTGAGTGTGGGTTTCATCTCACTAAAGAACTCTGCATTATGTATGACCCGAGCTACCCAATCTGAAGGCATCCTCAAGTCTGCTTGAAAAACTGAATAGCTTATTTACTGCTGCAAGTGTCTAGACAGGGTGGAACATTAGTTCAAAAACTTCAGAATGTATTTACAAGTGAGCTATGTGTTGTGGTTTACTAGAATGAATTTGTTCAGTGCTTTTTGTCTTCCCTCCCTCTTTACCCCACCCCTCCCCTCCCCACCCCTCCCTTCCCCTCCCCTCCCCTCTCTTTCTTCTACTGAGGGCCTCACACATGCTAAGCAAACATCGTACCACTCAATTACATTCCAACTCTTACACATTTTTTTTGAGACCAGATCTCACTAAGTTACTGCTTTGAGCTCACTCTATAGCTCAGGGCAGTCTTCAGTTTGCAATCCTCCTGCCTCAGCCCTCTGGGGTTGCAGGCCTATACCATCAGGCGTCCTGCCACGACTATGCCTTTCACTGTGAGCTGCCACACTGCTTCTAAGAAGGGTCAGAAGGACCGCTGGGATACAGCCCTGTCCTTGTCGGAGGGCAGAGGGCAGTGTGTAAGTACCCAGCCGGATCCCAACACACTCCGCAGGAATGTGAGCCCTGCTCCACCACGGCCCAACCGCAAATGCCTAAACCACGTGCAATCAGGCAATTCAGGGCTCGGCTGACGAACTGTGGCATAATGTTACAAAGGGCTAAATCGGGATATAGGAAACACCAAGGAGAAAGAAAATAACTTGTTTCTTCTGTTGCCAAGGAAACGATGCCCCGGCCTTTCCCACCCCTCCAGACCTCCCACATCCTGTCATCCATCACAGTATTCCTACATGAAACTGGACCAGCACAGGGAAGGCTTCTTCAGAAGGTACCATTTCAAAAGTGAAATCATGAAAAATAACGGAGAGATCTAACATGTTTGCTATGTAAATATATGCAGATAATGGTCTCTGGCTTCTTCCTTCCTTCCTTCCTTCCTTCCTTCCTTCCTTCCTTCCTTCCTTCCTTCCTTCCTTTCTTTCTTTCTTTCTTTCTTTCTTTCTTTGAGACAGAGTTTTACTCTAGCCCAAGCTATCCTGGAACTTACTGTGTAGCCTGTGCTGGCCTCGAACTTGCAATCTTTCTGCCTCATTTTTCCCAAATGCTGGTATTATAGGCATACACCACCACCTCTGACTCTGAAAGCAGTTCTGAACATCTAAGTTCCCCGGCACAGCAGGGAGTCCAGGAGGCATGTGGGACCTGATAGAGTCGGGCTCAGTGGTCTGAAGCCTGTGCCCTCCTTAAAGACTTGTCTGTGAGAAGGTTCTGGGATGGGGAATCTTACCAGTAGGCCAGGGAGGGGTGCTCCTTCAGGGCTTGGGTAGGAAGGGCTGGCAGCTTTTTTAGGTCACTTCTCACCACCTCATTGCTGAAAGAGACAGTCAAGAAACAACACATCACCTTCTGGGAAAATAATCACCCTGCTTCTTATGACCTGACTGACTGAAGGCCCCACATCTGCTCCCTTATAATGAATGGCAAGTGACAGGTGAGGGGGTGGTTTTTGTTTATGTGATACAGAGGGGAAAAAAGACGGGACACACAAGCTGAGGGGTCTCCTTTTCCAGTGCAGAGCCAGGGATACACACGTTGACAGCCTCACAACCGCTGCCCTCACAGAGACCCTGACTGAGCAGCACTGGGCAGGAATGTGGGAAGAAGAAAAGGGTCTCAGGGGGGTGGATCCCAGGAGAAGCTTCCAGGGTCCCTGCAGTTGGGTGCAGATTCCAAGAAGGGCAGACTTTCTCCTCATTCCTGAACCACCTTTGGCCTCTCTAGACTCACCTCCTGCTGGAAACTGTTGTCAGTGTGACACATAAGCAACCTTTCCTTTGGACAAGCTTGGAGACTACTTAGCAAGTGTGAGGCAGATGATCTGGGACTATAAGGAGGGTTGATGCAGCTGGTCCTGGAACTGAACTGTCATCTCCCATAAAATCACACATGCTCGGGGTGGAAGATAGTTTAAACTCTGATGGTTCAACCAACCTTCTTCAGATAGCTAATTACCCTCTAGAGTGCCAACATGATCAACCTTTGGCACTATGGAACAATGACTTTATTATCTACAAAGTTCACACTTGATCTACGTAGTCAGAGTTATAGATATAGTCTCAATACATCTCTTAATATTCTAAGTAAGTTTACTCTTTTGTGTTGGGCTATTCTTATGGCTATGTGACCCATAGTCTAGGGGTTATACACACCTGAGCCTATTCACTTAGTAGTTCTGCACTCCCTTTATGCTAGGGATCCCCGCTGTCTATACCCACACTCAATTTCTAGAGCTATTAACAGTATATACTTGGACATGGTTCTGGTATCTAAATAGTGTTTCCTTAAACTGGCCTACCCCCAAGCCTCAAGTTTACCAGCTGGGCTTGCCAGGGTTCATCTTGTGGAGACTTGCATTAGATCCATAGCACTAACCTGGGATATTGGCAGCTTTTTGTGTTGCTCATATAGAGCTGGGTAAACACTGGCCATCAGGAGCTTGGACTTTACCACATACAAGCAACAAACAGGAGATCAATAAGTAAATAGGAAAGAAGGAAAAATTAGGAGGAGGCAAGGGTATTGGGATGGGAAGGCCACAGATACAGGTACCAATATCCTGGGGTGACTGGAAAGCAGTCACCCTTAAACCTACGCTGTCAACCTAAAGATCAGAAGTTCTTTGTACCCTGAGTGCAAAACAACACCAACAGCAATGCCATCAGCAGCTCCATCACCAAATGCAAAAAATGGGAAAACCATGCCAATAATCCAGGTTCATTTCAGTGGTGTCTAGGAATCACCCAGATGTTTAGTAACATTAGAACTGCTGGCATTTTCCAAATTTACTAAGAATAAGAACAGGAATGTTCATGTATTCATCTTCAAGCAGCCAATCAGAAGGGAATTCTCAACTTGGAGTGGTTTGCCTCAATGTATCCAAGTGCTTAGTAATGAAAGGGTTTGTCATCTACTGGCCAGTAAGTTAGAGTCCTCAGTGTTAAAAAGAAAGTACCGGGGGAGACACAGATAGAATAGAACACAGTCCACACCCAACATGTGTTCCCAGGTAGCTGAGACAATGAGAGACATCCATTCAAAGATAACTGGCAGTGTGGGCAGAGGAATAAAGTTAGAGCATGTTAACTTAAACAAGCAATACGAGAGTTCCGAGAAAAAGGAGGCCTTTTTTGGGTCTGGTGTAAAAGTGGGCTTTGGGGATAACCCTGTGGGAAAAGGGGTACAGAACTCATATTTACTGTCAAGGCAGCTGAGTAACTTGATTGGAAGAGCTCAATTAGTGTGGCTCATATGTAAGGGACAATGAGACTGAAAAGATAGAGTTTTGAGGACCTTCCATGATAGCTTAGTAAGGTCCAAGGAGATTTTCAAAGAGGGAAACTCCTGGTGTTTAGGAAAATGAGATTATCAACCATGGCTTAGAATTACATGCCAGGGAGGCACAAGGTAAGCCAACAAACACTTGAGAATCCACAGGGGTGGACAGAGGGTCTTATCTGCCTACTTAACTGTGGATACTTGAACACGAAAATTTGGCTCAACAGCTCATTGGTGCCAAGCGTGATGTCTTAAATGTCAATAGGCTCTTTTGCTGGGTAGGGTTTTATTTGTTGGAACTGTGAGAAGCAATGAGCAGTATCTTTACGGAGCTGAAACCTGAGTTCAGGCTCCTCTCTCATCACGTCTAAAGTATATTTGGGGAAGGAACCCAAGGAGGAAGAGATCCTTTTCCCTACCAACCACAGTTTTGTTGGCAAACAAACATTCCTGATGACAGCCACAGGCTTCACTTCCTTGCCGAGGCTTGCCATGGATTCTCCTGCTCTCCTCCAGGGCAAGGTTACACAGAAACGTATATGGAGAAGTCACCAGGGCGTGAAGCCTGTCCAAATCCATTAAACTCTGGAAGGGATCCACGACTCCCAGGCATCCCCAGAGGATGAGTCTGTAGACATGCTCTGCCTTTTTTGCTGTTTATAAACACCTGCAGTCACTTAGAGGTGTCCAGCCCTGTCAACCTGGGCAACATGTGCAGCTGGAAATAAGAAAGTCGTTCTAATGTTCTACAGCCGGGTTGTGCCTCTGCCCTTAGGAGCCAAGAATGATGGGCCTGGTTAGTACTAGGGTGGGAAAGAGTCACCCCAATGGGAGAGGTGGCTGCTTGGGACTCTACAAGGCTGTAGCCTAACACACGCTGGAAGTTCCAGTCTTGTCTGGGGACTGTCATGCTGTCTTATCCCAGAGTTCAGGATGACTGATGAACACTAGCTTAAAACATACTGTAAAACAGTTTACGGTCATACTCTGTTTTTAGAAATCAAAAATTAAAAAGAAACCTCATAGAAAACCAGTTGTTTACAAAAAAAAAACCCCAGTCTTATTTTTAATATCATCTAAATTTTATATACAAAGTTTGGGTAGCTGTTATTGTTGCCAGTATAGAAATAGTATTTCAAGGCTGTGCTGGTTTTTTTGCGGGGGAGGTATGTTGAGATAATGTGCTTGTGTTTGGCTACCTAAAACATGGGAAATGAGAGTGATCTACAGGAGAAAAAAAGATCTCTAGCAATATGACAAATAGAGAACTTGCTACATCACAGAAAAACATATTTAGCCAAGATACATAAAATGATCAAAGACAAAGTTAGGCACCAGAAAAGGGTTGGTAAAATCTACCATGTGTTTTCCTTAAAGAAAAGTCTAAGAGGAGCTGGAGAGACGGCTCAGAGGTTAAGAGCTGAGAGTCAATACTGTTTTTGCAGAGGCCCTGAGTTTGGTTCCTAGAACCCACATCAGGTAGTTCATAACCACCTGTAACACCAGCTCCAGGGGATCTGATGCTCCTTTTCTGGTCTTCACGGGTGCTGCACTCATGTGCACACCCATTATAAATAAAAACAAAATCTTTTTTTTTTTTTAAAATCTGGGAAATAACATTTTCAGGAAATTCCCCTTGGGTCAAATGAGAGGTCCGTACATTGGAGGAGAAACCCGGGGTCTCTGGGGTATGCTTAGGGCAGGAAAACCTGTCCTGAAATCACTGTTTCAAAAATAAACCTAGTGTAGCACAAGAGAATCATCAGAAACTCAGAAATGGTGAGATCAGGATGCTATGTGAGCACCAACTAAACTCTGCGTATTGATGAGCATATCATGAAGCTATGGTTCTCCAGGGAAAGAACGTTCTTGAGTAGGACTATACAATTCTTTGCACACATTTCCAAAACCCACAAACCTCCAGGAAACAAACTTTTCTTAACCTATTTGGTGGCAAGGCCATCTTTTAACTCAAGGGTATGTTTTACTATGTCTTCCACCTGGCAAGAACATTCATCTCCCTTTTTCTTTCTCTTCCTCCCTCCTTCCCATCCTCCTCCTTTCCCTGCTTCCTCTTCCCCTTCTTCCCTCTTCTCTACCCTGACCCACCCCGACAGGGTCCAGTCTCATCTAGCTGAGGTTGGCCTCAGACTCCCTATGCTGCCAAGGTTGATCTTGAATTTTTAAAAAATGATCTTTATTTAATACGTATAGATGCTTTGCCTGTATGTATGGCTGTGTACTACATGTGTGCCTGGTGCCCATGGAGGACAAAGGCGGCACTGGATCTCCTAGAACTGGAGTTACCATAGAGACAATCATCTGTAATGGCCACGTGGGTCCTGGAAATCGAACCTGGGTCCTCTGCGAGAGCAACTGTTGAGCCATCTTTCCAGTCCCTGACCTTGAATTCTTGATCTTCTGCCCCGTACCCCATCCCCCCCACCAAATGCTGGCATTACAGACACACACACCACCACTTCCAGCAACGTCTGCATTTTTGCTCAGGGAGAGCCATCTCTTTGATGCCGGCCCTGCCTGGTCAGGGTGTTAATTCCCACCTGGGACCAGCGCTTAATCCCTTGTCTGGGATCTGAGACATTCTGAATCGAGAGATTCTGAATAGGAAAGCACTGGGAGCCTCAGGGTTCAGGTATGCCCGGCCAGTCAGCATTCCTTTATTCATTGTACAACGAACCTAGAAAACTCCATGATGCGTAAGAAGTGAAATTATAGACCTATCCTCTCCTGATCTTCAAGAAGGGTGAAAGAAACAGTTCTTATCCTTACTTCTTTCTTCTTCCTCTCTAAACCCCCTTTGTTTTCTGACGGTGAGCAAGGCAACACTGAGATTATAATACACAAAACAAAGAAAAGGACGCCAGCCCACACATGCTCATTTCCTCCCCACCACGTGCTTGCCCAGGTGTGGGGAGAAAGCTCAGAGAAGCTGATGGCTTGGAAGATGTCACCAAGATCTTCCACTTCGGGGCTCATGTATATGTGAAATCTTTGTCTTTGCACTTGACATCTGCAGACCAAGGAAAACATCTGGAGACTCAGAGATTATTTTCCTCCACGGGTTTCTGGATTTTGGACATGTACCATGGGCTAACACTAACATCTTAACACGTTCATGAATTATTTATCCTTTCTGATGCTAATTGCTCGGTTATATGGGTATTCTTAGTGAATCTAATTTTCCTAGGCTTCAAGGAAATTCCTGTGAACGTCTCATTTAGTTGTAAATGCATAAAATGCAAAACAAGTTAAGATTTCTTTCTGTAGCCTGTGATTTCAGGCAAACAATTCTACTCAAAGAGACAGAGAAAACAACTGATTACCCCGACAATGTCAGCCTTTAACTTGGGAATCTCAACTCTGAAAATTTGACACAGTGTCGTAACCATGGACCTCTGTGCTCTTCAGAGTTCACTCAAAATGTGATACTGAGATTAAATCCATATTTAACAAAAGAGTCACAACGTAAAGTTCCCTCCTTCCTTCATAGCTGAACAATTCCCATAGGATTTGAATGGTATCAACTTGCAAAAAAAAAAAAATCAATGTATTTTTTGTGCTTTGAAATGTAAATCACACACCCAAAAGCTCAAATGGACTTCCTTGCACAAAACAAAGCTTTCTGGAAACGTTCATAACTTTTCTGTGTGAACACTTCACTCCAAACTCTCAGATTCTGTTCCTGTTGGAAGCTGCCACTGGTGTGACAGAATCCTGCTGCTTCTCAATTACTCATGGCTCTCCGGGTCATTTTCTAATCATGGGAAAACCCCACACACACCTCTTTCTTTTCAAACAAGCGGATATATGAGAATAATATTAATTTCAATTCACTGGGATGAGAAGTACACTTCAAGTCTAACATATGACACCTTTTTCCCCTTGGGAAACTTCACTAAGGGAATTGACATGTTGAAGTGTGATAGAACTGGTTAGGTTATGAAAGCTGTATCCTACATGTAAGCCATTACTAACATAAATATCTGTGTTATTGTCTTTCTCTTCACTTCTTACCTAAAATGTCTCAGCAAACCTCTTCCTCCAGCCAGAGGAGAGTGGCAACAATTTTCTCTTTCATGGCCATTCAAAAATTGTAGGAGGCAGGTATGACAGTGCCTGTTTGTAATGCTAGCACTCAGGAGGCTGAGGCAGGGGATCCTGAATTCCAGGCCAGCCTGGGCTACAAAGTAAGACCCCATAACAACTTCCCCATCCCTCCCCCAAATATCCATTTGCATGAAAATAGACACCAAATGATCAAAATGTCTAATAATGACTTATAATACCTGAATTTGCTGACTTAGATGCAAATCATTTGTGTAAATGAAAAGCTATGGCTTAAGTAATTTGCAAACTTTGATTTGTAGTTGTGGTGGTTTGAATGAGAAACATCTCCTATAGGCTCATGGTGTTGTATAATTGGTCCCCGGTTGGTGACTGTTTGGGGGAGGTACAGCCTTGCTGGAAGAAATACGTCACGGAGCGGGGGGGTAGGCTTTAAGGGTTTCTAGCCTTGACCCACTTCCTGTTCTCTTTTTCTGCTTCCTGTGTGTGGATGAACATGTGAACAGTCAGCTTCCTGATCCTCTCACCATGCCATACCTTCCTGCCATGATAGTCTCTCTATCTGTCTGGAACCAGAAGCCAAAATAAACTACTCTTTCTTCAGTTACTTTTGGTCATGGTGTTTTATAATAGCAACGAAAGAGTAAGCAACACAATAGTGTTGTTTGAGAGCTATCAGCCCTCAATCCTGGAAGGTGGGCCAGGAGACACACTGTCTCATCTTTTGAAAGCTAGCCATTGATATGAACGCACATATCATGTTTCAAAGATGTGTACAAGAAAATGAGATCTTTCTTGTCTTTTCCGGGAATGTTTAAATACTTGCTCAAGTCCATGACTTGCATTCTCTGGCTTGACTAGAAAGACTTCAAAGCCTAGAATTTTTAGAGACTAGTAAGCCCATTTTAGTTTACATTAACTACTAATGCACTTTCAAAGGGGGCAGACCAGATTTCATAAGTGAAAAGAAAAAAAAAAACTCAAGAGAACACTGTTTTTTGTTCACCAAAGTTTCTTTCTCGCTAGACTAGTGACCATACAGTCCCATGGTTTATAGGAGATAAAATATTAAAAGGTCATTATGCTCTTTGCTTTTAATTGCTCTCCCAGGGACCTAAGAACATGTGGCTTCTGGGAGTTAGTGGGAATGTTTCAGCATAAATAAACACTGCAACTCCTCATTTGAAAATCAACCTCTTGTGTTAATGAGGGCTGCTGCTTGTCTCTATCGTTGGAGCAATACATTGCTCTATTTCCAAAAGCAGGGTTTTCCTTTTGAAAAGAAACACAAGTAGAACCCTACAGATGCTATCTCAGGGATATAGTAAGATTTCTTCCCAACCACTAACCCCTGGCCCCATAAGCTCAGATTCTCTCACATAGACCAGCATTTAATTGTGTAAGATGTTATTATGGCTTGAATTTGAAATGTCCCCCACAGGCTCATGTTTTGAATGCTTGGTCCCTAGAGGGGGGTGGACGTGCTATTTTGGATGACTGGAAACTTTGGGAAGTGGGTTCAAGCTGAAGGGAGTAGGTTGTCTACTGGGGGAGGGTTCTAGGAGGTAAATGACCCAGGCTATTTCCTGTCTTGTGTTCTGCTTCCTTTAAGGTAGGTGTGAACACTTCCTCCCATCACACACACCTTACTACCATAATGTTTTGTACCAGTACATGAGGCCAAACAACCATGGATGGAACCCTCTGGAATGTGAGCCCGGATGAGTCCCTCCACTCTTCGGTTGTTTGTGCAGGTACTTAGTCAACAGTAGCACAAGAACTGGTAACAATATCCTATACGCTACTTCCCAGCTAGTCAACCAAAATCTGCCTTCTTTGCCTTTCAGGACTGTGTTTTTCTGGACTGCTGAGCCTGTTAGGGCTTCCTATCTTTCCCTACCTCTGCAGTGTGTGGAGGAATTTGTTAAATGGAGAGTCCACCAGATGAACATAGTGTAGTTCGTGGACCCTTAAATGGAATTTCTTTCCTATGAGTCTTTTCCAGTTGGCTTATGGATGCTAACAAAGCTTGTGTTGCAGGAACTTGCTGTAGTGATTAACATCAGCTCCTCTAGTCTTCTGTAACAAAGGTATTTCCAGGTCCTAGTAGACAGCCCAGGGCAGCAGAGCTTTGGTAATTCCGTTTTAATAAAGCTTGTTACCAAAACATTCTATGGAACAGATGTTTTCACTTGTCCTAGGTGACTCTTCCCCTCCCCCCATGAAATTCACTTTACTCTAATCAGATCACAAATAAAAACACCATACAGCTGGTTTAAGGAAGCCACTCAAACACTTGTCAAACTGGGGACACCTCAATACATTTTGTTCTGCATGTCTCTAATGGCCATTCTGAAGTGACGGCGCTTAGCTTCATGTTTTTCAATTTCACTATCAATTACATTTTATTCACTTATCTATCGTGAAAAAAAGACAAGGAAAACTAAAACAGAATGGAAACTATAGAGGAAAAGAAAGTCATAACCTTATAGCCTCTTTCATGAGTCGTGTGTCCTTCTGGCCTGTAGTGCACTGAGGATTCTGTAGGTCAGAGGTGCTGTGGTTTTTGATACCAATGATTAATGGTGTTTCAACTTTGAAAAATGTTTAAGATTATTATCATAATTTTTGTTCTGTGACAGAGTACTACACTCCATAGCCCAGGTTGGCCTGAAGCACCGTGTGTAGTCCAGGCAGGCCTTAGGGTCAGGGTGGTCCTTCCGCTCCAGCCTTCCCTGATGCCAGGGTTACATGCACGAGCTTCCATGACCAGTGGAAAATAATTATTTAAAAAGGTGTTTCTATCACATTTCCAGAAAGTTCCAAAGAGCTATTGAAAGTGAAGATGTGGTGATTCTCAAGATTAGTGTGAAGAGATGGGTTAGTGGGGGGTTTTAAATAACTTTTCCTTATGAAAACAATGTTCCCAAACAAAAATAAAAACAAGTTATTGTCCCTAATGGCTTGTTTAGTTCAGCACCGTGATTATTTCCTGTTAAGTCAAATTAGAATCTCACTTCAAAGTTTGGATTCCCGGTAGGTTGAGTCAGTGAGTGTTTTTTTTTTTTCTTTGTTTTGTTTTGTTTTGTTTTTCAATGATTTAGCAAGAAATAGATACTACTTTTCTACAGTAGCAAAAGGGTTTTTAAAAAGATATTAAATAAAAACATCCTGCTGGGCGGTGGTGGTGCACACCTTTAATTCCAGCACTTGGGAGGCAGAGCCAGGCAGATCTCTGTGAGTTGAAGGCCAGCCTGATCTACAGAGCGAGATGCAGGACAGGCACCAAAACTACACAGAGAAACCCTGTCTTAAAAAAAACAAAACACAAAACAAACAGAAAAAAAAAAACCAAAAAAACATCCCAAGAGGGGTTTGGGAGATGACTCAGTGATTAAGTCACTTGCTGTGCAGGGATGAGACCTGAGTTCAGATCCCCACCACCCATGAAGAGAGTCAGGCATGGTGCTATGTGTCTGGGATCCCAGCTGGGAAGAGGAGGCAGGAGGATTACAGGGGTTCAATGGCCAGTCACTCCAGCTAATCAGTGAGAGACTCTGTCTCAAAAACCAAGGTGGAGAGCATGGAAAAGGGCACTTGATATAGACCTGTGGTGTCTATATGCACATGTACACATGTGCCTTCGCACATACATACATATATTCCACATACAAAAAGGGCCGAGCAGTCAAGAAACTGAGACATTGTAATGAATAAACCTTGTCTGCAGGCTGTATCTGCTAGTTGACTAACGGTGATCCATGATGATTCCATGAAGATTTTTTGGTTTTATTCTGTATTGGGCCCACCCCACCTAACATTAGCTCCTACAGCTGCCCTGATTGATAGCTCGGAGGCTATTCAATTGTTTTCAGACAGAAATGCCAACTCTGCTCACTTCCTGAATGGTGACACATGCGATTTGTTTTTAAACATGAACACACATCAGGAAACGAAGCAAGATTATTTGTGCTGTGCTGAGGAAAATAGTACAAGTGAGAAAACATTATTTTTAGATAAGACTATTTCCTAACCCTTTAATGATAGCATACAAATTTGTCTACTCTGTGTCAGACTATCAACACGCATGATACTTTTTTTTTCTCACTATAATGGATACTATTCACTTAACTGTCTATATCTCAGCCATTGGTTTTCAGCATTGTTAACCCAACATTTCATTATCACATTAAGAATGCTGGCTGTAGCACTCGAGAGGCAGAGGAAATCCTATCTCTGTGAGTTCAAGGCCAGCCTGGTCTACTGTGAGAGCCCGTTTTCCGGTTCCTCGTGGCTTTACCCAGCAGGTCTGCATAGAGGATGATTAGGACCACGGGCCTGAGTGCAGGTGTCTGAGATGGTCTGCACTTGGCTGTGCTGGGGGAGGAGGTCTTTTGCTCCACCCCTTGGTGTCTCTATAAATACCCTGGGGCAGAGACAGTCGGGGCCCGTTGGAAACAGTTCCAGGCCCTCTCGAGGCTATCCTTTATTTTCTATCTGTTTATCTCTGCAAGATTCTCTGCAATAAATCCTTCTAATATTTCCTGCTGCTCACACTCAAGAAAACTCTGGGGAACTATGGGGTTGGTGGGTAAACGCCCCACAGTCTACATAGTGAGTTTCAGGACAGTCAGGGATATCTAGAGAGGTCCTGTTTCAAAAAACTGTAAGAGGCTGTGAGCCTTTCTATCGACTGAAAAGAGAAATATGCAAGAAAACCCTTCGGGATGTGCTGAGCAAGAAAAAAGGGGCTCAAAGACAGAAGAGCCCGGGAGTGGCACAGAGAGCTGTTCTTGTTCAGGGCTGTCCCTGTAGCAGCCTCTTCCTATGGACACTCTGTCAGCGCTTCCAGCCTCTCTCCCTTGCAAACATAACCTCCTTTCTCTCATGCTTCAGTGAAGGTGTTCTTATGGTTTGTACGTTATGTTTGGTTTTTAATACTCATTCTCCACAGGTAGAGTCAAACCCCACTTGATGTACTGTTGAGTGTAGAAAGGCAGTGCCCAGGGCAAGGTAGGCTTTTAGGAAGGGACAGATTCAAGACCCTCAGGTTGGGGGGGAAGACTTACTTATTTCAATATGCAAGTTTGTACACCACATTAATGCAGTGCCCTTGGGGGCCTGAAGAGGGCGTCTAGTGCCCTGGGGCTAGAGTTATAAATGATTGTGAGTTGCCATGTGGGAATCAAACCTAGGGCCTCTGGAAGAGAAGCCAGTATTCTTAACCACTGAGACATTTTTCCAACTCCAGAGTTACTTTGGCTTTTGTGTGAGGTCATTAGTTTAAACAGCTATTTGACCACCTAGACTCTATGGTATCTTAGAATTAAGCCTTGGATCCTGTGCTAAACATACAAAAGCCTTCTCCGAGGGTCTGTGTTTCTAAGCTTGAGGAAAACATTTATGGCAGGTAATGCTTACAAATTAAAACTATTCAGTTGCACACAGAACTAAGGTAAAAGAACCATGCATTAATGACTATTGTCAAAATCTAGTTTCTACAAAACTAAACTATGCAAATGGCAAATCTAAAACGCCTGTTGTTCAGCTACCAAACCAATATAGTGAACTCCTGGGTATGGAGAATCTTCTCAGAAGTGGCCCTCAAGAGGCACACACAAGAAATGAAGTATCAAGTTGGCCAGTGGTGGCACACACCTTTAGTCCCAGCACCTGGGAGAAAAAGGCAGGTGGATCCCTGTGAGTTCCAGAGCTTTAGGACAGCCAGAGCTACACAGAGAAACCCTGTCTTGAAAAACAAAACAAACAAACAAAACAAAACAAAAAAAGATGTGTCTTATTCCTGAATTCAAGCATATATTACTTTCTTGAGACTATTTTTCTTAATATTTTATTATTTATTTCTTCTTATGTGTGCACTTCATTGATGTGTTCCCCTGGGTGTGAATACATGTGCTTGCGGGTATATGGAAACCAGAGGTTGGCATCAGGGGTCTTCCCTGATTACCCTATACCTATTGTCATGAGACAGTCTCTGACTGAGCCTGCAGTTGAGTTCTGCCTGGCTGGTTGGCTGATGAGCACCAGGGGATCCTGCTGTCTTTGTCCCCATACGGACACACAATGCTGGGGTTACACAATGCTGCTTTCAGCTGTGTGTGTGCTGAACCACAGTCCTTGTGTTTGCAGAGTGGCCCTGAGAATTCTCCAGAGTTATCGATCTTGAGCCTGCCTTAGAAAACGGTGTGTTGTCCGGCACTGGCACGTCACGGCTCACCTCTGCATTCTGTGGGGTGGATTTTATGGGATGAGACAAACTGACCTTGCATGAACTGTCTGACCTCCAATTCTCCTGACAGCTACTTCTCTCTCTAGACAGCTGCAGCTACAGAGAAGCTGCTAGCCAGCTCTGACCCATGAAACAGCCTTTGCATATCTGCTTTCAACTAACACACTGGAGTGCTGGAGCTGACAGAGGGGCCGTGAAGGACAACAGGGCCAAGCCTGCTCTTTTTCCTCCCTGGTGGCTAGCCTGTGTGGCTGTACTCCCAGGATCTGTGGGACAGAAGAGGTTGTTTCCAGTTCACACACACACACACACACACACACACACACACACACACACACACACTCCGGCGGTCAGGGCGCTCTATGTGTGGGTTCTGAGCTGGCCAATGGAAAAGTTTCTTCAGAGTT
Source organism: Peromyscus aztecus (assembly GCA_902168405.1). Classification (NCBI taxonomy): domain Eukaryota; kingdom Metazoa; phylum Chordata; class Mammalia; order Rodentia; family Cricetidae; genus Peromyscus; species Peromyscus aztecus. The sequence continues at coordinate 26,936 of CABHPQ010170297.1, forward strand.
AAGTACACCGGACACAGGCCTCCACTGGATTTGTGGCCTTTCAACCAGTTTTCACAGAACTGCAGAAATCTTTTTTTAAGTGGGTGGATTTACACTTGTTGAAACCCTCAATTCTAATCCCAAACTCAGGTCATAAGAAAAAAGCAAAGAGCAGATTACAAGCTATAGTGTCTACAAATGGAGCAAGCTTCATTCAACAGGTGAACTTCATTCAACAAGTAAATGAGGACTGGCCATTTGCCAAGTTCAAGGTCTCCGGCTAAGGACTCCCACACCTGTTAGATAGTGAAAATCTGACTCTCTCTACTTCCTGCCAAAGACTTGGGAAACCCAAATAAAGGAGACACGGAGTTCTCTGTACAGAAAGCGCTCACACTGAGATAAAGGGGCTACAATTTGGACCAACAAGGAGTCAGCTAACTCTAGCACACAGGCTCACATTGTACATCCGCTCTTGTTTTGTACGGCCTGTGAATGAAGAGGGGGTCTTACATCTTTAGATAAAGAAGGTGAGGAGGAGGAGGGAAGGGAAGGAGGAACAAGAGAAAAGGAGGGAGAGGGAGAAAAATTCATGATACACGAGCATGTATGTAACATTCAAATGCCTGTTTCCCTAAATAAAGTTTTATTGAAACACAATCATGTTTCTTAATTCTCCTACCACATGAGGCTCCTTTGACACTTGGACAAGGTGCAGTTCCTGCAGTGGAGACCATGTGACCTGGGAAAGCCAGGTACGTGGCCTTTACAGGAAAAGTTTGCCAGCTATCATTTTAGATTTTAAAATATCCCTTTCCATTTAGCTGAGATAGTTGACTGAGAACACATACCTCAGGTTGGTTAGGGTATGTTTATAGATTTAAAAACCTTCAAAGATAGCAAGATGCATGGACTCTTGATGGGGGAGAAATACGATTTGGCCTGTGAGTGTGCAGAACACCCTTCTGCACAGGCGAGTGTAGGGACCAGAAGCAGATTCAGGTGTAACTTCTTTAACCACTTCCCTTACTCTTTTTGAGGCAAGGTCTCTCACTGAACCTGGAGCTCACCACTTTGACTAACCGGCTGACAGGCAAGTCCTAGGAGTCTTCTTGTCTCTGTCTCTTTCTGCCCCAGCACTGGAGATACGGACGCACAGTTAGTACTGTGCTTTCTAAATGGATGCCGGGGCTTTGAACTCAAGTCCTCATGCCTGCATAGTAAATGCTTCATCCCCTGCACCGTTTCCCCAGATCTGATGTCTATTTCTTGTTGACATTAATTTTCTGCCTTTATCTTGTTAGGCCAGAACATTGTACCTTTTTCTTTTTTTTCTTCATCCACTGTGGGGGTGGGGGCTATAACTGGCCTCACATCTGTCATAGAGGGGTGTCCTACCACTGGAGCTATAAGTCCCAGCTCTTGAAACCACATGGCTGGAGATTTTGCTTTCTTGGCCATATAGTCATTCCTTTTACAGAAAAATCTTGATCCTAAAGAATGGGCCATTCTGAGCTTTTCCCAGAAGATGTTGATAAACCAGAATTCTGGGGAATGTCTGTCTATGAACAGTTTGTTCTGCTGAGGGCTAGCTCCAATCCCCTGTGCTGTGAGGGCTCCATGTAGCTCATGAGAGACTGGGGACAATTTCAGCTGCGCTGCGCTGTGTATGGTGCTCAATGAATGAACGTTCAAGCCAGTAGTGGCACAGGATTACTCACGCTATCCTCAGCAGTTAAGTCTGGTTTTTTTTTTTTTTTCCTCAACATAGCATCTTTCCATGGAAGGCAGACAGGAGTGGTATTTTTATGCTGTTAATACTCCCCCCTTGAAAGTCAGTAACTAAACTGAGAGGAAAAAAAAGATGTGTATCTATCCATCTACTCAGTAGAACTGTCAGGTTATATGCAACCAAATTCCCATCCCAGGAGTGATTCCTGGCTCCCCAGAGACACCTGAGAACAATGGCCATTGGAAACACTGGGCTCTGAGCTCAGCTTTTCAGCAGCCCAAAGGAGGTTTGTTTAGTAAGAATACTGTCCTCACTACCACTGTGTGTGCCCTGCCAGACTGCCTGTTCAGCTGACAGTCCAACAGCTGGATCTCACCAATTAATACACCGCACTCCTACAAGGTACGTGCAAGGTAGTTTCTTTAAATGTAAAAGCAACAAATACATTTTTAAGTCAATAAGAGAATGACTTCTGGGGACTCACCTAGAGAAATCGCCTTTTGCTTCCTGTGGGAGAAAAACAAATGAGTGAAACATGATGGATCCGTCGTTAAGAATGAAAACTTATGTCCTGAATCAAGGTTACTTCTCTGCTGAATAAGATAAGACAAGCTTCCTACTGCTATCACCCTGTTTCTCTAGATTCAGTGATGAGGAATGCTCAGCCAGGTGTGGGAGAACATTCCCATAACTGTAATTCCCAGCACTTGGGATGCTCAGGGGGGAGAATCCTGAGTTTAAAATCAGCCTTGGTTGCATAGTGAGACCCTATCTGGTGGGTCAGAGTCAGGGAGACTATGTACATACGCCACCCGAATAAGAGACACAATGTAAACTTCACAAAGTTATATATAAGTTTATATTTCAAGGCCCCAGTCTAGCTAAATGAGGCTTAAAACTTCTAAACTGAGCACATATCTGGATAAAATTCTCTCTCTCCCTCCCTTTTTTCCTTTCTCTCCTTTCCTCATACATACACAAATTATCCCTCCCCTCTCTCTCCTCCCCTCCTCCTCCCGACTCTCTTTCCCCCTCCCTCCCTTCAGTTTCCTATCTCCTCCTTTAAACCTCTCCCCTCTAAGGCCCTTCTCTTCCAGTCCCTTCCACCCTCCCTCCCTTTCTCTTCAGACAGCTGCAGTCTGCCCTCCTGGCCCAACTTCCAAAGCCGCTGGGATTACAGGTGCATGCCACTGTGCCAGGCTACAACCGGCTACTTCTTCCATTAGGTTTGGAACGGTGAGCTCTTTCCTAATTATACTGTTGGAATTGGGAGCCAGAGCCCACGTGGACATCAGTGAGCATGGTAGAATTATCTTGGACACAGCAGCACACAATAAACACTTGTTAAAAGAATAGCTTCATGATAGTGCTTCAACTCTTCCTGCCAATGTTATAGATGATACTTGTGGTGACATTTTGTTTGTGCTCTAACAAATAAAGCTTGCCTGGAGATCAGAGTGCAGAGCTAGCCACTAGTTGACCACAGAGGTCAGACAGTGGTAGCATACACCTTTAACCCCAGCACTTGGGATCTCATGCCTTTGATCCCAGTACTTGGGAGGCACATGCCTTTAATCCCAGCACCAGGGAGGAGAAAACAGGAAGTGATATGGCTGGGCAGAGAGAGGAATATAAGGTGGGAGGAGACAGGAGTTCGACCCCTTTCAGGTTGAAGAGTTGGTGAGGTAAGAGGTGGTGGCTGTGGCTTGCTTCTTTGTCTCTCTGATCTTTCAGCATTTACCCCTATATCTGATTCCAGGTTTTTATTATTAAGACTAATTAGGATTCATGCTATAGATATTCCTATCTGTCTGTCTGTCTGTCTCAAACTAAAGATTGTTACTTTGCCTTTTTATGGGAGAAGAGGTAATTCTTTCTAGGTATCCATTTGGTTTTTCTCAGGGCAAAAGAAGGTACCAAACTCAAGTGAGGTACCTTCTTTTGTGTGGGGTTGGAGGATCAAACGATGGCAGATTAAACCCATAACTTCCCCCCAAGGTCATATGATATACTGTCTTGAAATTTTGGAAAAGTACAAACCTCTAATTACCGCCATGGCATCAGCATTCCTAATACGTCCTTCATCTGTGGCTAGAAAACCTTAGAAAGTCCAACAGTGGAGGTGGCTGCTGCGTGTGATGGCAGCTACATTTCCTTTTGTGTGTATGTACAACAACTTACCTGTAAGATATAGGAAGCCAATTCAAACACCACTTCACTGTCAACATCAATAAGCTCCTGAAAGGAAAAAAATGAAGTTGAGTCTTTTATAGCTACTTAGTTTTGAATAATTAATTAATTAAAAGCTTTAAAAATACAGATCTTGCAGGGTAGTCCAGGCTGGCCTCAGACTCACAACCTTGCTAGTTTGGAGATTCTAGGCGTGTGTCACTGAACTCTTTGGAATTTGGTACTAAACAGCTTCCTTACAGCAGCTCCCATGGAAGAGACCTGGTCTTTCTTGGGAGTTTCCCAGAATCACAAATACTTTTAGAGTGTCTTTGATTCTTTAGACAGTTTCTCCAAGTGTCTCCATCATGAACACTCCCCAAGATCTTTTCAAGAAGCCTATACATCATCTTCAAATCTGAATGAGGCAGTAGGGATGGACCATGGCCAGCTTTGCAGACGTCTGCTCATCTTTATTTTTATTTCATGTGTATGGGTGTTTTATATGCATGTATGTCTGTGTATCACATGCATGCAGAAGGAGGGTGTGTGTGTGTGTGTGTGTGTGTGTGTGTGTGTGTGTAAGGAAAGAGAGAGGGGGAGTGGGGAGGGAGGCAGGGAGGGAGGGAGAGAGGGAGGGGAAGAGAGAGACTCTGTGCAGATACATATTCAAGACCAGAAGATGGTGCTGGATCCCCTTGGACTGGAGTTATAGATGGTTATAAGCTATCATATGAATGCTGAGAATTAAACCTAGGTCTTCTGGAAGAGTAGCCAGTGCTCCTAACCACTGAGCCATCTTTCTAGCCCCAAACCTGCTCATCTTATCAGTCATAAGAATAGAGCTGCTCAATAATGAAAACTACATTTTTTATTTTTATTTTCTGAGATAGGGTCTCATGTGTAGCTCTGGCTGGCCCAGAGCTCAGACTGGCCTCTGCCTCCCAAGTGCTGTGACCGAAGGGTTCACACCTACGTCCAGCCCCATTACAGTCTCTTTTTAATTTCTGCCTTAGTACTCATAGTGAGGCTTCATGGAAAGAAATGTTCCCATGGGGTCATGACTTGATTGGAAGTTAAACGAGGCAAGACTAAAAGTGCAGTTCCTCAGTGGTACCCAGCATAATTCCTTCATGTGCTCAGAGCTCGGGGTAGCTAGTGGCTATCATGTCAATAGAGATCTATAATGTTTCCATCTTAATGAAGGTTCTATTAGTTATTGATAGTCCGGTGTCTAATTTAAGTATTCTTCTGTTCTTTCAGGACTTCACCAGATGGTTGTAATCTAGGAGCATGGCCTTAAAAGAATAAAAACTTTTGGTTTTTGAAAAAAGAATCCAATGTATGTTTTTGTCAAAACACAGACACACTGAGACTCTAAGCAGGAACATTCACATCTGTGCCAGCATACGTTTACCCCAGTGGTCCAAGATGACATCATCTAGTGATGTCACAGTCACCGTAGTTTGTATAAATGTACTCGATGCCTGCACAACAATAAAACCACTTACCACATCTATCAGAGTACTCCCTGCCCTGAAGCAACATGGGCCTGAATTTCTATGTTTGTAAAAACAGCACCATTGAGGCACTAATTAAAACATGTGCAAAAGTCTGTGTGTTTATCATATACAACTTGATGGCTTTGGAGGCAGGCCTGCACACTTGAGACATCATCACCACCATACATCTGTCCATTACCCACCAGAATATCTGTTTTGGTGGTTAAACACTTGACATGACCCACCCTCTTAATGAACTTTTAAGTGAATGGTGCCATATTACATATGGCTGGTAGGGTTGGAGACATATCCAGATCCATTAGCAGGCAACAAGAAGTTAAGTGACATCATTTTTCTACTGTCAAGATTGAGGAGCAATTTCCATCTTCACCACTTCCTTCTTTTTCTTTTTCTTATTTCAAATAGGGTCTCACTCTAGAGCTCTGGCTGGCTTTAAAATGATGGCCATCCTCCTGCCTCAGCCTTTCAAGTGCTGTGATTAAGGCATGAGCCGCCTTGTCCAGCACATCTTCATTTTTCATTCCCTAGTATCTCTAGGTCTGATAGTGACTGGCTGGCAAGAGGAAAAGCTAGGGGAGACCGAGAGACCAGTTAGCTTGACACCACGCTTTTCACTGAGGATGGATATCCAAAACCATGATGTGGCTTACCATCATGAGGACTATAATGGCAGTTACTGTGCCGGGAACCACACTTCTCTAATATATGACCTCATTTAGGACCTTCCCCCTCCTAAGTTAATAAGTTCTCAGTCCCAGCCAGCACACTCTCAGAACATTATTTATAACTGAAGTTAGCATGAAAAAGTGATTTAAATTAAGAGTTATTTGAACTACAAGCCAAACTCTGATATATGGAGTTTTTTTTTTAATTAGTTGGGGGGCATCCAAAATTGTCTGCCATAACTCATGGCAATATATTCAAACAGTATTGCATCTTTTGAAGCAGGGATATCCTCTTGTTCTCTCAGGCCAAGGAATTCCAAATAGATAAAGATGGTTGCTACTGAGCCACTTCAGAAGTATGGCTCAAGAGAACCAACAACCATCTAACAACCATATGGAAGAATGAGGGACATTCTTTATGTTTAACCAGCCACGGGAGCTTAACAGCCTCCATAATTCATCTGCCCTGTCAGAGCTGGGATGTGGGAGAATGTTTGCATGGCAGTTGTGGGATTACCAGCTCCCTTCAAAATGTAAGTCATACAACAGTGTACAAATGCGTTCACAGAAACTGTCCAGAGTTCCCACTGATCAGCTTGCTAAAGAGTGCACAATACTTGAGAGCATATTGCTCTGTGTGTGTGTGTGTGTTTGCATGTGTGAGCCCTTCTGTTAAACATTTACACCTATGATGCGACGAATGGTCAACAGTGGGCTAATGGTTAACACCATCTGGGAGGCTTATCTCATGTGTAACTCAAAATCAACCACTGGCAGACAGCCCTCCTCAGGAGCATACTGTGTGACTGATAATTTGAATCATTTGCTAGATGTAAGTGTCTATGCGAGGAAGGAGAGGTGGGGGAAAGGAAGGAAGGCCTTTTCTTTTGCACAGCCCGATATGCAGTCCCAGGAGGTCCTGTAGGTGAATATTAACCATAGTGCTCTACCAGCTACAGTGAAGCTTCCAACAGCACAGTCTTAAATGTCTGGCCTGGTTTAGGCAAGTTCTCTCTCACTGTAGCTGTCCTTAGGGTAAGTGGAAATGAATGTCTCTAACTAGGGTGGATTCTCCTTTTCCCTCCAGGTGAAGAGACTATAAAACACCCAGAGTCAGAATGTGTTCAAAACAGAGGAAAGGGAGGCAGAAGGAGATGCCCCAGACTCCGCACACACTACAGATCTGGTGGAGAAGGCTGTGTTGTTACTTCTTGGGACTCCTAGCTAATAATTACTGAATTTAACAATCACTGGATGTCCCCAGAGGAGTCAGTCTAGAGAGTATATAAGACCCAAAGGGAATAGGAGGAAGACAAGTTCTTGATGGTTGAGTATTCTCCAAGTCTTAATTCAGTTCCTTAAACCCTCTCTGCATAGTTCTATCTCTATCTTTTGTTTTAATATCCTTGTTATTTTTTATCACAATTAATAGTCTCCTTTGCATTTCTTTCTCCCAGGTGATTACATTTTTAAGATGTTTCTGTAATGAAACAAAGCCTTTGATTTTTCTGTTCACTTCCAGAGTTTCCCCTGAAAGCCGAGTTCTCTGTAGAGGAGTTAGCAGAGGTCCTAGAGATCTTCCTCTCAGGTCCCAGCTGCCACATGGCACCAAATATGACTCTACCTTTCCCTCAGCTGGCTTCCCTGGCAAGCCAGAGGTGGCCCCCTTCATGTGCTTTTCCAGCAGAGAAAACAAACTGGCTGACCAAGAGAACAGACTACACAGGCCACTGTGCGCCACCCCCCTCCCCCTTTCCTCGGGCTCTGGGCTTTCCTTTGACAGAAGGCAAAATGAGGATGTGTGAGGAGAGGGAGGAGGCTCTTCAAGAAAGATGTGAGTGGCTTCCACCTGGCCATCTGCAAAGGCTGGTGCTGTGACATTCTGTGGACTTATCCCATGCACAGCTCCGTGCTGGAGCCCCGGGGCTTCCAGAGCTGTCTGAGGAGGGGGTTCTGCGGGGTCAGTTTCTGAGCTAGAATCTTGCCTGGGAATCTAGGGTGGTGGAGGACATGTGGTAATTTTACATTGAGAGGAAATGTTGTATCTTTTGGCTACTGGGACCATGATGTACGCATTTTGGGCCTCTGTTTCCCTTACTACTGAATGGTTGGTGTCACATCCTTTGGTCCCTGGAAAATGGTATAGGAAGACAGAACATGGCTATCTATCTGCCAGTGTGTCCAGGCATGCACATGTGTATTCTCAGAGGGCGGATGGAGAAGATGGACCGCTTCCTTCTGTTCTGCATTGCTTTATCTGAAGTGATGAAGAGGACTGACAGCATTCATCAGCAGCTACGTGGTGGTTTTCAACACTCTGGGGAAGATTTCCATCAAAGGATCTTGACATGTTCCAAACAAACACCCCCATGCAGTGGGGCTTGTGGATACTTTCTCATCATCCTCAGTCAGTTCTTCCTGACCCATGGTTCAGAAGGGTTTGCCTGTTCTTTTCATGTTGTACCAAGAATCTCAATGGAGATTCTCTGTGGTTAGGATGAGAAATTCCAACGTTCTCATACAACAGATGAGATGATTGCAATAGTTAGTGTTGATTGCCATCTTGACAGAGTGTAGAACTGCCCTGGAGATGTCTGGGCATGTCTGTGAGGGATGATCTTGATTACATTAGTTGAGGTTGGAAGGCCAGCTCTGTGGTGGCACCATTCCATGGCTGGGACCCTGGACTGGATGAATGGAGAAAGGGGGCAGCATCCATCCCTCTGTTTCTTGATCATGGATGTGATGTGATCAACTATGTCAAGCCTCTGCCACTTACCCTTCCCTATTATGCTGGACCAAACTGTTGGGAATCTCTGCTCCGGTCTCACTCCGCCCATTCCAGACCCCATCCCTCAGAAAGCCCGCCAAGGGTCAGCTCCTCCCCCGGGGCTGCTCAAGACCACACCTACAGGGTATTTAAGACCTGGTCGCCAGACCTGCCATGTGATTTTCTCTCCTGACTTTCCAAGAGTCACTCGGGAGTTGCTTTGCTCTGTTTATTAAACCTGAACTTATTAATTTGGCTTGGTTGGCTTATTACATTGGTGGAGTTACCCACTACTGGGGGGTTGGGGTGCGGGGTGTTTTCTATCACAAACCTTTGGACTGTAAGCCAGAATAAAGCCTAAGGTTGCCTTTGTCAGAATGCATTATCACAGCAACAGGAACAGAAATGAAGACAATAATTAGAAAAAAAAAAATCATGAGGAGCACTATGGGGAAGTGAGGATGACATCAGCAAACTCCAATCAGAATCCCTTACTTGGTCACCCCGAGGGCTTTCCTCACGATCCTTACCCGGTCACCACCTTTATTCTTACCCACAACACATGGGAAGATCACGTCTGGCAGTCTTCCTAAAGTTCACCACTACTCTCACCTGAGAACGACTTCAGGTCTTAACCCTGCCTCCCCACAGCCCAGAAACAGCCAACATCACTGCTCTCCTCCTGTCTCGATTACTTCCTCGCCAGACATGAAGGACGAGCTTTCTGATTCTCTTGCCGAACTTGGTGAGACATAAATGTAGAGACAATCTAGGAACTGCAAACTCACTGGAAATGCTATCTCGGTGTTATTTATTTCTCCTCACTGGTATTGACAGGCAGCCCAAACCACAGAGCTTTGCCTCTGCTCTTTGGTGTATTTTGGTATTGATGGTCGTATTTAGCAAACTTTCTTAAAGAGCAGTGCCGTGTCACCATGCAGACAATGGTCGTATTTTATTATCATTGTAATATGAACGTTTACCTCTTACTTGGATTTATCTCAGTGTCCGGCTTAAATAGTATTTATAGACACGTCTTAAAGGGTGTTTTTGGGTGAGACTAGCATTTGAATCACCGGACTTAGACAGCCCTCCTGAAAGACAGTGGCTGCCACCCAATTCTTTAAGGGCTCCAAGAGAATAAAAGGCAGAGGAAAATCAAACTTCCTGTTATTTTCCCCTCCCACGCTCTTGGAGAGGGATGCTGGCCTAGGGTCTTGCTGAGACTGGCCGAGCATCGACTATGCAGCTCAGAGCAGCTTTGAACTCATGACTCTTCTGCCTCAGCCTCCCATGTCCTGAGACTGCTGGTGTGCACTGCCACACCCACTTCATGACTCACTAGATGAGTTAGCATCTCCCATCTCACTTTCTCCTGCCCTTCGGATGAGATTTACAATACTGGCCTCCCTGCTTCTCAGGCCTCTAGACTGAGTCACGACTTTTCTGGGCTCTAGCTTGCAGGAGGCATATCCCAGATTTCTCAGCCTTCAGTCACACGGGCCAACGCCACACAGTAAGGGTCCTCTGTGTCCCTGTGGAGAACCCTGACTAACACGGTGCATAGCATCAAACTTGGGGATGAGGTCGTATGTAGGTGACCTCGCCGGCTACCTTCCTGTGGCTGTCTGGTTGCCATGCCTCGTTGCACAACTCTTAATGACTCTCTGGAGCTGTGTCTGGGCATGGAGAAGACCTGAGAACTTGGATGGTTCCCCTTTGTCAGCCCTGTGCCAGGTCTTCAGCAGTCAAGACAGGTCATGTCGGTCTCATGATCCACAGACGCGCATTGCCATTCACATGCGCTCTCACTGGAACGTCCAGCACTGGGGTCTCTTGTGCTACTCACTGTCGACAGCCCACATTAACGTCCTAAGGAGCTGTTCTTTCCAAAGTCTGCTACGCACTGCAGGCTGAAGAGGAAAGCCCCCCCCCCCCCCCCCTATTTTTATGCTCTTGGTCATGTAAGCACATGCGCTACATCCTCATCAGCCAAAATGAGAGATAAGGATGGGGATCCCGGGAGTCTGAGGCTAATATTTATGTTGGTTTCTCATCTTGTGGGACTAGATTCTGGGCTTCGTTTCTCCCACCTACAGATGAAATGACACCACAGGTCCATTAACACAGCTCTTTGAAGCTCTTCAATATAGACCACTTATTTCAGTATCAACAAGAGCGACAGCATTTGCACCTCAGAGGCCAATGAGGTCCAAGAATAATTAGTTAAACTATGCATATGTGAAGCTCCAGGATCAAGGCAGACGTCTCAGAAAAAAAGGCTAGATGAGACCTTTCAATACACGTAGAACAGGGGTTTGTTTTTGTATCCCCAATTTCCCCTCCCTCTCTAACCATTCCTTTCATCTTCGGCTTTTGTTTTTGTTTTTGTTTTTTTTGTTTGTTTTTGTTTTTTGAGACAGGGTTTCTCTGTGTAGCTTTGCGCCTTTCCTGGAACTCACTCTGTAGACCAGGCTGGCCTCAAACTCACAGAGATCCACCTGGCTCTGCCTCCCAAGTGCTGGGACTAAAGGCGTGCGCCACCACTGCCCAGCTCTTCTTCGGCTTTTGAAACAAGATCTCACGTAGTTCACTCTGGCCTCAACTTGCTACTCAGCTGAGGATGACCTCGAACTCCTGATCCTCCTGCCTCCATCTGCAAGTTCTGAGACTATAGGAGTGCACCATCACATCTGGTTCCAGCTCTGCCTTGTTATGTCAACATCTGCTCTGGATGTCTACACACAAGCACCAAATGTGGTGGGGTCAGAAAGTCACCAATAAAAAGCAGTTTTCTGTTCATCAGTCATGGGTCTAGTCAGTCACAGCTAATGGAAGGTAATCATAAAAATCCTCTCCAGGGCTAGAGAGGTGGCTCAGAAGTTAAGAGTACTGGCTGTTCTTCCAGAGGCCCTGAGTTCAATTCCCAGCAACCACATGGTTACTCACAACCATCTATAACGAGACCTGGTGCCCTTTTCTGGCATGTAGGCATACAATGTCAGCAGAAAACTGTATGCATAATAAATAAATAAATCTTTAAAATAATCCACTCCAAGAAAAAAAAAAAGGGCATGCCACTTTCCTCTTGCCCAAGGAAGCATATTTCACTCCATCTGAAGATGGAGACCTTGGGGTTTGGGGCTCCGATAAGATTGGATGTGGTAAGCACTGAGATGAAGTAGTCTAATTTAATTGTGGGAACACAAAGAGTGGAAAGCTACAGGGTTTGACTATGAGATTTACAACGACACACCAGCCATTCTGAGCAGCAAAACTTAGGTCACCCCACCCACAGCAAATAAATACCAACCGCTCCTCTGGGTAGCTGGGATAGAAGCTCTTTGGATTTAGGAGCCAATTTCCTTATCTCTCCCCAGCTTTATTAAAAAGCTCATTAAAAGTAAAGTTAAATAAAAAACCTTTTAATTTCCTTTGTACCTTTAGGATCTGTAGATTTGTGGGAATCGTTCTTTCTAAATGATGAAATTTAAAATAGCATTAAACATATTAGATATAGCATTGAATACTTAAAAAGAAAACTTTAAAAAGATATCAATTTACAATCTAAATTTTGTAGAGAGGTTAATGTGATGACTATTTTTTTTTAAAGTTATTTATTTTGCTGGGCAGTGGTGGCACACACCTTTAATCCCAGCACTTGTGAGGCAGAGGCAGGTGGATCTCTATGAGTTTGAGGCCAGCCTGGTCTACAGAGCTAGTTCCAGGACAGCCAAGGCTCAAGGTTACACAAAGAAACCCTGTCTCAAAAAATGATTAATTTTGTGTGTATACATTTATCTGAGTGTGCACCACATGTGTTCAGGATCCCGAGGAGGTCAGCAAAGAGTACTGGGTCCCCTGGACCTGGAGTTAGAGGAGGATGACCCTGAGCTTCTGATCCTCCTGACTCTACCTCCTGTATGCTAAAATTGCAAATATATACCACTGCATTGGTTTCTGTGGTACTGGGAAGGGAACCTTGGGTTTTGTTTATACTAGACCAGCACTGTACCATAGTTGCCTATAATCTTTTCAGATAGACTATCATTATGTAGTCTAGAATGATCCTCCTACCTTGGTCTCCTCAGTACTGGGATTCTAACTACACTGGTTGCTGTGCAAACTACTTTTTTTTTTTTTATTTTTTTATTTTTGAGACAAGCTTTCTCTGTGTAACATCCCTGGATGTCCTGGAACTCACTTTGTAGACCAGGCTGGCCTTGAACTCATAGAGATCCACCTTCCTCTGTCTTCCGAGTGCTGGGATTAAAGGCGTGTGCCACCCTGCCTGGCTGGTTCAAACTAATTTCTGACAGTGATTTCAGTTGTCAGTGCGGAACTCAGAGGAAGGTAGGATTCACCTCACAGCCTGCATGCGGAAGAAGAACGCAGGAGTCCATGTTTACCACATCTCTCCAGCCGTGTGTGACAGGTGGGCTGCCTCCTACAGGGTGACTGATGGACCTCTCCAGCTGTCATAAGAAGTCACATTCAAGGAGGGAGGAGACCAGAGGGGAAAGGTTTGGCAGGACCATCCTGCCGGCTCACAAGTCTTCACCCAAGAAACACAGCATCTCTTTGGAATTTTCCATGGAACTGGACACACAGTCCTAAAAGACGTTTGTTGGTCTCCTGAACATAAATATTTCCCACTGCCCACCCGTCACCGTAGGCAGTTATAACATGGGTGTTGTTAGACCATACGAGGTGTCAGCAAGTCCCCGCTACAGTCCTTCCTGTCTTACCGGAAGTGTGTAAATAGCCCTGCTCTCGCACAGTTAATCTCCTGCAAGTTGGGGAAACGATGACTGTTTCCCCCTGATTTTGTTGTAGAAATTATGAGGGTGTAAAGGGAGAGAAAGTGAGAGAGAAATTTACTGTAGCTGTGTTTTCTCACTCCTGGTGAAGGGAGGGAGAGAGGAAGGGAGGGAGGGAGGGAGGGAAGGAGGGAGGGAGAGAGGAAGGGAAGGAGGGAGGGAGGGAGGGAGGGAGAGAGGAAGGGAGGGAGGGAGGGAGGGAGGGAGGAAGGAAGGAAGGAAGGAAAGGAAAACCATGTTTGTAGTTCTAGAAAAATAACAAAACAGATGAAAGAAAACCACCCTTTCCTGCCTGCCTGCTGAAGGAGAGACGAGAAGAGGCTTCTCCAGATGGATGGAAGCTGCAGCAAAACGTTCACACCCCAAACGGGCCACTTTTTCTCCTAAGCCCTGGAAACTGGCATGGCCCAGGTGGAAATGGGAGTGTACGTCCCTCACCCAAAGACTGATATCCAGGTCCCCATGGAAACAGCAGCTTGCCCATTGGACCCTTCCTCAGTGCCATTGAGACACGGTTTTGACCCATGTGTTCAGATCATCTCATTAGTTTTT
>CABHPQ010170298.1:0-45899 GCA_902168405.1 Peromyscus aztecus
CTTATCACAATAGGTGTATTTCATATACTTTCTGTTCACCATGTACACTTTACATGGGGTGACAGGGAATTTGGCCAATGTATTCTCTTAAGAGTATTATCCCAGATTGCCACATGCAAATATCTTAGAGAGGCTAGAATTTCCAGATCAGGGCAGCAAGGTTGGGTTTTGGTGAGGACAGTGTCCCCAGTTTACCCATGCTACCTTCTTACTGTGTTTCACATAGTAAAGAATAAAAGGAAACTCTGATGTCTGTTAAAAGACATTGATTCCATCAGACAAAGAACTCATAGTTGGTCCTCATTTAAGCTTAAATACTTCCCTACTCCAATTAAAAACACAACAAAAGATAAAGATTCAATAAATGAATTTTGGGCTACAACTTGGTTCATATGACTCAGGGAACCAAACTGAGTGAGAATTAAATTTGAATGTGCACTTCCATAATCAAAACAGCAGTGGGGAGAGAGTGTAGACAGCCCATAATGCTTGGACCATGAAGTTACACATGCTACTTCTACTCACATGTCATTAGCCAAAAGACATTATGAAGTAATTTCATGCTTTATGATGAATGAAAAAAAATATGACCTCCATGTTGTTAGAAGGTGGAGAGAACATTTTTACAAATAGCACTTCATACTGTTCTATCTTTCTGGACAACAAATATTCATTATTCTTATTCTCATTAATAAAACAGTTGATTTTCCCACCAAAGAGACAGCCCATACTCTACCTGCAAAAGGAACATAAGCTCAAGTTCCAAAATCTAGGATTGTGTGGTTTTAAGTCAGGTCTCTGTGGCTCCTCTTGATCTATAGAAAGTACACACGCAAAGGGAAAGCTTATTTGTCCCAATGCAATCAATATGCAATTATAAAAGAAATCAGAGAAAGTCTCTCTGCTCCTCTATTCAAAGAAGGAATGCACACACACACACACACACACACACACACACACACACACACACACGTAAATTGTCCTTTTAAAATTCTGAAATCTCATTGGGAAGGCATTTGAAAACTCCTGATTCTAGAAGTAGGAAATGTCCCTAGATGGAATTCCAGCTCTCATTTCTGGCACGGGTCACTGATTTCCATGACTCGACCTGCTCTCTAAGAAGTTCTCTTTTATTATAGCTGAAATAACACTGGGACATATATACCTTAAGAGATGGCAGCCCTCCCAGACAGCCTCCGATTTACAGATGGTTGGATGCTTTTCACACAGGCTTTTAAAGGTTTTTAAACACTTAGCTATTTCTCATCAGATTGATTCAAATCAGGTCCATGTACCTCCAGCCACACATAGAGGAACTCTCTAGACATTCTTAAGTGAGTTATTTTCATTTTCTTTGTCTCATGTCCCTTTCTTTTACTCTCTAATTAATTACCTAAATATGGGTCAATTGTACTTTAGGGGAAAGATATATTTTTCTGACTGTTGTCTGAGTAATTTTGTGCATTGAGAGGAATGTCTGGATCCTACAAACTTAAGTCATTGTTCTGAAGTACTCAATCCACTAGGATTTTGATACAATAGTTGTGACAGTCACACCTGTGATTTGATTCTCACTTTATGGGTGTTTTCAATCACATTTGTTGCTCAGGAGCTTTTTAGCATTTTTTGTTTTATTTCTTTACAATGGGACTGTGGAGAAACTGCAGTCTATACCTGAAAGTCTTTACATCTCTGGATGATCTACTTCACTTCCCCCCTTTTGCAAGTGGCCAGTTCCTTTTTAAGGTCATTTGTTCCTTGTTGTACCATGCAACTAATAATGTTCTGCTTTCCAACTTTTATTCTTAGTGATATAAATCCACTGGGCATCAGATCTACCTTCCAAATGATTACAGGCAAGAGATTATCAAATATTTCGGCACCTGTAATTTGCCCTTCTAGTTTCCAATAACAGCCTCTTCACTACCCATTTTCACAGTCAATACCTCAGCATTTGACTTTTGGTTTTATGAAATGTTATTACCAATTTCATATGTGATAGTCTGGGTAATTATAGATACTAACATAATTTGAGAGGTTTATTAAATCAAAAATTCATAAGAGACTCACAATTTATATCCAGTGTAGGATGACAGGGCGGTATTGCTCTTGTAAACATTCAGAAACTCAAAAAAACTAATGAGTGTTTCTCTCACATCATGGCAATCATGAAAAGGCTTTGAAGCTTCCACCTAAAAGTGATACTTTTAGAATTTGTAAGACAGCTGGAGAGCTACTAAAACTAGTGAAATGGCCAAAACAACTTGCACTTAAAAAGCATTCTTTGGAAGATCCTCTCCTTGGTTTCTTCTTTGCTCTATAACCTCTGCAGCTATTCTAAATGAAACACACAGATCTAAACCTTAAACGCTAACATCCACATATAAGAGAAAATATACAATGTTTGTCTTTCTGGGTCTGGGTTAATTCACTCAGGATGATTGTTACCAGCTCTATCCATTCCATACAAATTTCACATCTCTTAACAGCTGAATAATATTTATTACATTGTATAACTATACTGTATATTCACCATCCATTCATCAGCTCATCAGTTTACAGAAATTTATGCTGTTTCCAACTTCTGGTATTATGAACACAGCAGAAAATTGATATGGATGAGTAAGTGTCTCTGTAGCAAGATATGGAGTCCTTGGGTATATGCCCAAGAGTGGTATAGCTGATTCTTCTGGTAGATCCATTTTGAGGTTTTTTGGGAACTTCCACAATGATTTTCATAGTATTGGTACCAGTTTACACTCTCATCAGTAATGCATCAGTGTTCCTCAGGTGTATTAAATACATTACTGATTAATTCCAAAATAATAATAATACATAGGTCTCACATTAAGGAAAGAAGTAAAAGTTCTTCTCCCTGGAATTACTTAACCAAGAGTGAGTCCAGATTAGAACTCTCTACTTCACGCTCCCTGGGTCTTCTGTCCTGTCTGCTGTGTGAGTCTGAATCTCTGCCTGCCTGAAGACCATCTTGTGACTCTGTCCCTACTGTGTCTTTGTGTATCCCTGTGTGTGGCTGTGTGTGCCTGTCTCCAACAAAGGTCTTAGCTCTGTATTTATTGAATTACACTTAAAGTGTCACATGGGGAAGAAGTAACAGGATATTTTACAGAAATCTTTAACGGAGTTGTATAAGGGATTAAGTCACTGGCTCTAATTGATCCCAACTGAGTAGAAAACAAACAGTATTACAAACATCACTGTTTATAACCTAATATCCATAAATGTTGTCTTTAACATTATGGTGGATACTCATTTGAGAAGGTTGCTTTTAACCTCTATATTTCTGCTTTCAGCAAATGATACACATTCACCATTTTGGATCGGGGGACGGAAGAGTACATGACAATATTATAGCTGCGAATTAGCTTAGGTTGTAAAGGTTGATCCAAGACAAGTAAAATTGGTGTACATTGTTCTCTAAAAAGTAAGTTGATCTCAAGTTCATGAGTTCCCACTAGCTTGGTTCAGTTGTCTCTATAAGTTTCCCCATCAAGATCTTGACACCCCTTGCTCATAGAATCCCTCTTCCCTCTCTTCTTGTACTGGACTCCTGGAGCTCCAGCATGAGCTGGCTTTTTGGAGCCTATTACCTATGATGTGACACCTTGCATAGCCTTGATGCAGGGGAAGGGGCTTGGACCTGCCTCAACTGAATGTACCAAACTATGTTGACTCCCCATGGGAGGCCTTACCTTTTTGGAGGAGAGAATGGGGGGGGTGGGTTGTGAGGGAAAGGCAGGAGGGAGAGGAGGAGAGAAGAGAGGGGGATCTATGGTTAGTATGTAAAGTGAATTAAAAAGTTCTTAATAAAGAAAAAAAAAGCAAGTGGAACGAACAGGCTGAGTACACAGTAGGATAGCTGTCTTAAGTCTTAAGTGACCTTAAGATGTATTATTAACTGTCTACAAGGTACAGCAAGTATCTTACAATGTAAGAGATATTTTCACAATATTGCATTGCCACAGTCTGCCTTTCCCTATATCTTCTGTCATTTGTTTATTTAATCTTGGCCGTTCTGACTCAGGTAAAATGAAATCTCAAAGTAGTTTAAATTTGATTGGATTTACTTCATGAGTGGCACTCATATCTGACATTGCTAAAGTAGCCAAGGACCTGAGACTAGATAGGTCATAGGCTTAAGGGGAAATCTACTGCTGTTACTTTTCTAAACGAATAGTAATAAAATGACTCCTAATGACATACTTCTAAACCCATAGGGCAGTGCATATCTCAACCCTCATCATAGAAGTGTCTTCTTGCAGCAGATGGCAATCAACAGACACCCACAACTGGATAATGTAGAGAAATTTTGGAGCACTGAGCCTAAATGAGATGTTTTCATCAAACCCCTCCCCTCAAGGCTCAGGGAGGCGTGGCTAAAGAGGCAACAGCAAGATTGTAAGAGCTGGAGGTGGTAGATGACTCCAAGGAAACTGTTTTCCAGACAGAACAGGACACAGAGACTGTGGAGTGTCCATAGACCTGCACAGGTTCAAACCAGACAAAATCCCAGCATGCAGAAGGGAAAATGAACATAAAGTCTCATTCCTAACCAAAAAGCTATTTGCAATTGATACCCGCTGGGAAAGGGAAAAATCAGTTTTCTCCAGTACAGTGACTCTAGGTAGATCAACCACACTCATAGGTAGGTCCTGCACCCAGGAGTAGTTGGCCAACACCAAACAGACTTGATGTTTTTTGTGTGCTTTTTGTTTTGTTTTGGTTTTGTCTCACTGTTTTGGTTTGTTTTAGGGGGTTTAATTTTAGGGGTTTTTTGGGGGGGGGTTGTTTTGTTTTTTGACAGAGAAAGAGAAACAAAAATGAAGTTGGGTGAATAAGGAGATGGAGAGAATCTGGGACGACTTAGGGGAGGTGAAAGAATATGATCAAAATACACTGTACTAAACACACTTAAATAAAAATACTAAATGCAAGCATTTAAATCACAAAATAAGAAAGCATTCAAAAAATGACATTTTTTTTCTAAATGTTAATCGTCCCAAACAACTGACTCTTGTTCAGTGTTAATGGGTCACTTTTGTTACATTACTAGAAAGTTGAACATGTGATACGTCTGTAAAACCACTAGTGACCTCACACATCTTTGCAACTGAGACACAGACAAGCGTCATCACTGACATGCTGATATGTGCCTTGTGTTCAGTAAACAAGACTGATTTAGGAAAATATAATTCAACAAAAGAGAGATAAATCTCTGTGTACAGTAATTACAGGTGATAAAACATTAATTGTACCATCCGCATTGGCTATTTGCAAAGCTCCATACTAATCATCATACATTAGCTGTAAACTTCAAGTGCCAAGGCCTTTGATGTGTATGTAAATGTGCCAATAGAAGTGAAGAGAGACATTTACTGCAACTGTGATGGTCTGAGCACTAAGACGATGGCCTATGACAATAAAATTCTTTACCTACCATTTTAGGAGTACTTGAGTTTATATTGCTCTGGTCAGCTTCTTACCTTCGCTGTCAGAGATTACTTAATCTCTCTGTGTAACTAGGTTAACTTTCAGTGTTTCAAAGTCATGTTTCTAACAAGATGTACATTTGTACCATAGACAAAATTGTAGATTGCTATGAATGTGTACTGATTTCCAGTGACATAAACCTTGTGCTTAAAAGAAAAACTCCATTCTTAGAGTACAAATCATCTAGTGGTAAATTAACAATTGTTTTTAATATATGAACTTATTTTCTTATATAAAGGATAAAATAATTTAATTGGTGAATGTTATTTAGCCTACCATTTTTCTTTCTTTCTTTATTATTAAATTTTCTATTCACTTTACATACCAACCACAGATTCCCCTCTTCCCTCCTCCCCCCAAGCTTTCCCCCCCAACCCACCCCCCATCCCCACATTTCTCAAGTCAAGGTCTCCCATGGGGAGTCAACAGAGCCTGGCACACTCAGCTGAGGCAGGTCCAAGCCCCTTCCCCCTGCACTAAGGCTGTGCAAGGTGTCACACCCTAGGCACTGGGCTCTAGCCTACCATTCTTAATGATAATTATTCTAAAACATACCTTACAAAGTTTGTGCCTTAATCAGAACTGATAGACGCTGGAACAACTGAAATGACTAAAGCTTCATGAACTTGAAGAATAGATTCTCAAATATCTATCATGCCTCCATTGTAAGTTAATTGAGGCCAGGAGGTGGATGCTGCCCATGGTGTCTACTTACTGTTTTTTTTAGTTTTAATTATAAAAAAAATAGAATTTTGAATTTATAAAGTTATATATGTTATTTTTGTCCCTCCATAATTGCTCATGTAGTCTTGCAAAGAAAGAGTATATAACAAACGTTTGTTGGTCTTACTTCAAACTACAGTTTACAAAGTAGTGACTAGATAAGTCTGCAAGGAGGAAGTAAGGTGCATCCTGATGAGTACAGGACTATTTTAAATAATGATTGGCAATCAGCGATAAGGGAGAGGTCAGTGTTTAATTACTATAATCATCCATCTAATGTCTGAATCCCCTCTATTGAGTTCCTTGTCAATTAATAACCTCTATGGTGGGAAACCCCAACCTCTGGCCCCATCTTTCCATTTCTAGAAGCACTTAGAGACCTGAAAAGAAGACAGAAAGGAAAATCCTGTATCCTTGAAGGCATCTCCACAGCAGAAGAATTCACTCAGTAGCACTAATTCAAAGTTATGAGCTAGTATTCATGGACACAGATTTTATGATTTATTTCACTTGTGGTTTCCCCCTCACAAAAGAGAAACTAATTATTGTATTATAGCTCAAATCAATGTTGTTTCTAGGTATACCAAAAAAACACACACAAAAAAATTACAGAAGCAGCTTCTCATATCATTAACTAAGGAAGAAAAATTATTTCTAGATTTAGCATAATTAAGAGTTGTTTCATGTAGAAAATGAATTTATGCTTCCATAGGAAGCCAGACTTCCATTTCTTAACAATTAGGTTCTTGTTTCATAATTAAATCTCTATTCAGAAGCAGGAGTTTTTAACTTTCTGAAATTAAACACAGCCAAATAAAAGAACACTTGGAAGGTTAAAAAAAAATCACCTTATTAGATTACTAGCACATATGAAAAACAGAACCTAAGAAATCAGGTCTCTGGGTTTGTTCCTTTTCTCCTGCTGCACTGACTTACTTGAAGTAACAGGATAAAAACACCAAGGAAAGGTGAGTCAAAGAAGCTCAATGTGTTGAAATTGCCCTAGCAACTACCTTGCCAACGAGGGCCCAGTGCCAGGAGAGACAGCAGGAACATACCAAGTACACTGCTGTTTATACTCCAGGATCCCAACAGCTGTAGCAGAGACTTCAGATGATGCAGCAGTGTGGAACAAAAAGACAGATTTCATAATCTTGAGATTTAAATTGAAATGAAAGCCTCAACCCAAGCATTCAAAGCAAGTCTATCTTCTTTTCACCCCCGACAAATCAGCATATCAAGCCAACTACTGAGTCTACAAGGCCACTACCATTGTTACACATGGATAAATCTTAACCTTCCAATATTTACAAAGCTAGAAATCTCCAACTCTTCTATGGCTCCCTCAGTGCTGACCACCTGGGCCCTGTTATGAGTACCCTAGACCCAGGTCTGTTCTTCCTGATATACAGTCAACATTCTTTACTAGAGAGTGGAGTAGACTGAGCCAGGAGACTAGTACAGAGAGAGAAGCCACAGCTAAGGATTAGGATAAACAGTTTTTATTCATCTACTTCTTAAAAAGACATTTCTGACTGTCATGGTTTCAAAGCCAGGCCTCTTGTTTCATCAACTCCAGCTATTACACACTTGACTGGAGGCCTCAGAGTACCAATCATGGATTCATCTTAGTCGAGTAGAAATGTGAAGATTCCTGTACTCTGATGAAATGCTGAGAGTCAATAATAACAATATGGCTTCCCTATACTTGTGATAAACAAATCGGCATTTCAGCATCTCTAATGATGACCACACTTTAATGGAGACATTGGCTTTTAGAGAAGAGATTATCACACCTCACACTTCAAGAATGATAATTGTGAATTCTTATTCTCTCTCCTCTATCAGTTTTCTTCCAATTGAACATTCCAGTCTCTCTCATGTCATTAATTAGATAACAGAAATATTAATGACCAGGTTATCAATGCATGCATGACTTACTTGGGCTTTTAAAGTGGATTATTGTAACAGGAAAACTAAGCAGGCAAATGTAGATACACTGTGAATCTTTCACCTCATCAGAATAAAAATACACTCTATGGATAATGAAGACATGATGAGGTTATTTTTTTAATATAATTTTCTTTTCATTGGCTCTAGATAAAGGCTAGTACTACATGACTTAACAGTTTGGTAGATTTCATCTGCAAGTGTTTCTAAGGTATCTGCAATAGTTGTCTTTAATGTCCCCTGAAGTATGGACAGAAATTTGATTGTAATAATGCTCACGTCTCTCCTCAAGAGAACCTGCTGTGAGGAGTGCCAGCAGAGAGCCTCCAGGAGTCACGAATTTGGACCTAGTATTCATTTCTGCCAAGGTCTGATCCCCTGAGGCTATTCCTGAGGGACCAGTGGCAGCAGAGACACCACAAGGCTCTGCAAATAGGCGATTTTCAAGATTCCACTGGCTGCAAATTTTTCAATGCTGTAGAGTCAGCCAAGACTCCTCCTACGTCATCATTTCATTCTTCTCCCTCCTTCTGTGGCTGTCAGACCCACGTTGTTGTCTGGAGGCTTCCCACCAGCTCATCCTGCTGGCATCTTCCACTGTCTCATGGTGAGGGTGGAGAATTCTTCAATAAATCTCCGGCTGTGTATCCAATACTGTCTGCTCTTTGAAAGACACAAATGGACACTTGCAAATTCAGTAGGATTTTATTAATTTAAATTGTTGTAATGTTAATCTTTCTACTTGTTGCACTTGAATTTTATAATTTTTTTTAACCTCTAACTGGATAGTATTTGAAAATAGGCTTTGGGCTTGAGAGCTGGTTCCAAAGTCAAAAGCATGCACTGTTCTGGCTGAGCTGATAAGTTCAGTTTCCAGAACCCACACCATAAGGATAGGGATCTCACAAATTGCCTATAACTCTAGTTCCAGGGAACCTGACACCTTCTTCTAGCCTGTGTGGACATCTGCATTCATATTCGCATACTCATACAGAGACACACATGTATACACATAATTAAAAAGAAAATGAACCTTTAATAAAGAACATCTATTTCACCTGAGTATCCTTTTGGATATCAGTCATTGAAGTGAGATGAGGAATGAGGTCCTCTATGGTAGGGTTCTTCATTCTACTGGGAATTAATACTTTGTTTTCACATGCTACTGACACTTTTTCTCAGGCTTGTGGTCCTTGATGACTGTTCTGTTGCTATGAAGAGACACCATGATCAAGACAACTTATAAAAGAAAGTATCTATTTGGAGCCTTGCTTACAGTTTCCGAGGTTTAGTCCATGATCATCACGGCAGAAAGTAGAGCAGCAGGTAGACAGGCATGGTGCTGAAGCAGCAGAGCTGCGAATTTTCATCTGATCTCCAAGCACGTGACAGAGAGAGACTGGACCAAATGTGGGCTTTTGAAACCTCCAGAGACACATTCTCCAACAAGCCCACACCTCCTAATCCTTCCTAAACAGTCTCCCAGGACCAAACATTCAAATATATGAGCCTATGGGAGCCTTTCTCATTCAAACCTCCACCTGATTCATTGAGGCCTTTCTCTGAATGATTACATAAAAGCTGATTTGTGCATGTGGTAGTAATGTATTCTTGCTGTTATAGCTAGATAAATAAGAATTCAACCTCCAAAAAACCTTAAGAATATGCCTTAATGATATGCTTTTTCAGCCTTCTTCGAAAAGTAGTTTAAACATGGCTTTCTATTGTCAGAGACTAACTCTAAGCATGAGCCTAACATACTTCTTACACATAGAAATGCAAAAAAATCCTCCTTAAACTCTATCTTTATAAATTTAACTCTTCAATATCTTTAATAATACTTACATATTAGTGAAGACTATGTTTTATGAATTTCCATTTATTATTTTAGCCTAAGCAATATAACTATGAACTATCCTAGGTTGTCTTATTTCCCAACCCAGTAAACTGTCCTATTAAACTGAATCCAAGACACTCTCTGGTCCACTTCTTCATTGTCAATTACATTTCTACTGTTCTACAACATCATATAGAAAGTACCCAATTATGTCTGGCCCCTTAGCTCCACATAATATTTTTGCTATTTATCCAAATCATACCAGGCATCAGTAGATAGCTCAGTTCAATTGCTGAGTAGAATTTCATTCTGTGATTAAACATCAAATTACCTGTTTATCTGTTGGACATCTGCCTATTTTGCTTTTGGCTATTAGCAATAAGACCACTGTGAATGTGGGTGTACAAATCCTTGTAAGTATGCTTCCACTTATCTTGAATGAATTCCCAGAAGTATAATTGCTGGGGCATAGACTAAGAGGCAGCCTTGCTTTATTAGGGGGTCAAATGTGCCAAGTTATTTACTTTCATGGATATCTAAAACCACTCTTGGTTGGTTTCGCTGGCAGTCAGAATATTTCCGCTAAGTATATTTCCAGAGAATTTACTGTGAATCATAGGCCCTCAGGGGTCTAATTTATGAGTGTATTTACTGTGCCTTCATACTTTAATATTTTGCTAAATATAAAATTCTGAATCCAAAGCTCTTTTCTTCAACATATTTAAATTATCATACTAAAGTGCCTTCTATCACTGTTGAGAAGTCAAATGGTGATCCGAAGTTACTTTTTATGCATAGTCTATACTTTAAGAAACTTGCATTTTTATGCATTCTTAACTCTTAGTATTTTGGTATAGAGCATTTGGCTGTGACTTTTTTTTTCCTTATGTCTCCTATTAGGCTCAGCCAGATTTTTCAACCTGCCACCCATACTCTCAGAATTTCTTACATATATTCATCTCTTAATTCCTCCAGAATACTTCTCAGAGAGCTTCTCACTTATCCTCAAACTTCTACTTCTCTATCACATTCTTCATCATTTATTTTCATCATTCTATGTGTTATCTCCCATACTTCCCAATGGCTCATTCTCACAGTTCTTACTTCTGCTTTACCTTAGCAAACACCAAGCTTTCTCAAGAGAATACTGTTTCTCAATATTGAATTTATGATGAGGATACAAAAAGGGAAATCTTTTCTACCTCTGCTGTGGATATCGCTCTGTATAAATAAAACACTGATTGGCCAGTAGCCAGGCAGGAAGTATAGGTGGGACTAACAGAGAGGAAAATTGAGAGAACAGGAAGGTGGAGAGGAGGAGACTGCAGCCGCCGCCAGGACAAGTAAGATGTAAGGTACCAGTAAGCCATGAGTCACGTGGCAAAGTATAGATTAATAGAAATGGGCTGAACATAAGAGTAAGAGCTAGACAATGATAGGCCTGAGTTAATGGCCAAGCAGTTTAAATAATATAAGTGTCTGTATGTCTATTTTATAAGTGGGCTAAGGGACTGCCGGGACTTGGTTGGACCCGGAGAGAAAACTCTCCAACAACATATCTCCCAAGATATAGAAAGTATACATTACATAACACATGCCGAATAATCTTAGGAGAATATAATGAATAGAGAATGCCCTGCAAAATACCAAAGCAGCCTTGATGATCAGGGACATTTAAAAGTTTGTTTTGTTGTTGACTGGTTGGCCATTTGGCCAGTTGATCAGTTCAGTTGGCTGGTCAGTTCCTTGGTAAGTTGGTCAGTACTTTGGTTGAATAGTTTCATTCCATATTGTGCCAACTTTCTTGTGCATATTAGAAACTTTGGTTAATAATAACTAACCAATGGATGAGTCAAAAGCCAGTCTTTCATCATGTGCCATGCTAAGCAGGTCTTAGGTAAAGCACATACTCCAGAGATCTCTGTCCATGCCTCATTCTGAATTTGAACACAACTCAACCATTACCAAACCAATCTGTTTTAAATGTTAGATCCCCATATGACACTTGTTCCTAATTCTTCTTTCTTCATTATAACTCCCTTGTGGGTGGGAAAGGAAGGTTGAAAGACAATGAATTCTCTGGATCCAGCCAATGAACTTGCCATTTCTTATTTGCAATTTGTCCCAGCCAGGGTCTCTACTTTCTCTCTGACGCCACTGTTATGGTCCCTGTGACACTGAGTTTGTTCTGCTGATTTCCTGCAGATATCACTGTGCCCTACAAAGACAAATCCAAAGCTTTCTCAGGAGAACTGCTACTCATATACTATTTTATTCATAGTAAATATATAAAAAGGAAAGCTCGGTAAGCTCTTTCAACCTGGTAGAGGATGGGCTGACAAACTTGGGTAGCACAAAGACTCAGACAGATGCTACCTGCTGCTCCTGTGCTGCTTCTGATCTCTTTGATAAGATGTCATTTCTAGAGTCACATCTCCCTTGTGCTCTCAGATATGGCATATTAATGACAAAGAGAGCTTTTTGAGTAAGGATCCAAAGTATTCTGAAAAGTCCACATCCTTCTGGCCAATTTAGTGTTCCAGTCTCACTAATTCTTACTTATAGTGAAGACCAGGATATTTAAGCTCTCAGGGTTTCAATTTCTTCATCAATAAAGTGAAAATATCCTTTTAATTTCAGCAGTATACAACTTAATCCCTCTTTCTTAAAAAACTAAAAATGAAACTATCATGATCCTGCTATACTACTGCTGTATTAATACCTGAGGGACCTAACTCAGCACACTAAATAGATACAAGATCCTTGGTTATTGCAGCATGATTCACAATAGCCAAGATGTGGCATTGGCCTAGATGTCCATCAACAGAAGAATGGACTTTAAATATATAGTCTATATGAAAAATATTACTACTCAGACACAAAGAAGATTGTATCATGTATGGGAAATGGATCAAATTTTAGATAATCATGTTTGCTGAAATGAGCCAGACTCCTGAATAACAAATAGCACATTTTTCTCTTGTATGCAAAATACAGATTTAAATGTGTATATGTGTACATGTGCCATATATCACATCAAATTACAAATGGGGCCATTTGTGATATGAAGAAGACTAGTCAGATATGGGCCTGGAGGAGAGGATAACGGGAATAAGCAAAGACAAATATCACATGTTTTTCTCATATGCAGAATATATTTAACTATCCTTATTTGAATATATACAATATTTATGACATGCAGAAAGCATACCATTTGAGGTTAGATGAGATTGTCAGGAAGCAGAGGAAAGAATATAATTGGGTAATATGAGCAGAGTACAATAATACATACAGATGAAAATAATACATAATATAATTACGCCAATTATTTTGTATGCTAATTTTAAAAATTAGTAACAAAAATTCAGTTTATATAAATTTTGTATTGGCACCTTATTTTCAATTCTTTTAATCTTCCATGTCTCTAAACTTTGCTACCTGTCGTAGTTAGCATTGCTTGTCAAATTGACACAGCCTAGAATCTTCTCTGAGAAAGGCCTTTATTGAGAAATTGCTTAAATCATATTGGCCTATGGTTGTGTCTATGGGGAGTGGTTTTAGTTACTAATTGAATCAGAAGGACCCATTAATTGATGTGGGTAGCTCCATTCCCTTGGCAGGTGGTCCTGGACTCTGTATGAAAACTATCTAAGTCTGAGCTGCAAGTGAGTCAGGGAACAAGTACTCAGAGAGCATTCCTCTATGATTTCTGTTTCAAGCTCCTGCTTGAGTTCCTGTCTTGGCTTCCATCCAGGATGGACTGTGATGTGGAAGTATAAGCCAAAACAGATCTTTTCCACCCTAAGTTACTTCTGGTCAGAGTGTTTTATCAGAGCAGCAGAATAAAGCAGAACACTGTCTTCTTGCCCTAACTTGAGTTTTTAATCTTCAGGAACCTCAGAAACCTTCCCACATTCACCCAAGCATACAAACTTTCCTTATCCATCAATGGTTGAAGATGGAAAGGGACCATCTCTTTCTAATTCTTAATCCCTCCCTGGCCAGGTAAAATATAAAATCTGCAATTTTACTTGTAGAAAGGTGTTCTGCTTTTAAGCTTTGGGTTAAAGAGAGAGAAAGGTACAAGTAAGAAATGGTCCTGAGATAACGTTTGGCAGTTGACTACAGGTCTCTGTGCTTTCAACCAGAAATTTCAAAATGATGAATGGCCCATTGGGAAATGCTCTGCAGACAGTAGTTTTCCAATGACTAAGTAACGCGACACCTCTGATCACGGCTGATAAGGTTCATTTATATTGTCTGAAGCACAGGGAACAGTAAAGATAAAGGCCTGGGAGAGGAGAGTGAACAGGATGCCAGGAAGGGACTGAAAACAGCTCAGGACAACCAGAGCATCAAGCAAGAGGAGGCTGGTAAAGGTGACTCTAGAGGAGCTAGGTCATGATGAACCTGCAAAACCATTGCACACAATACCACCAAGAGACCCTAGGTGGGAGATGCTGTGATCACCTTTGCCTTTGTGATTTAAGGGTGCATTTGAGAAGGGTGAGCTGTAGTTATGCAATGTAGGAGGTGAGAGAAGGAGCACAGCTGAGCAGCTACGGGGACTCGGACGGAGTGAATAGATGAAAATGGAACAGTCTGAGAATAAGTCAAAAACTGTTGGGAAAATGTGTACTTTTCAGGAAAGAAAATGAGAAAAATCAAGGAACTCACTGAATTTTCTCCCTTATAAAGGTTGGTTAAGTAAAGGAAGAAATAATCTGGACAGATGCTCATGGGTAGTTGGGTCTGGGGCATTTTAAGTGAAAGACTTCACTTAAGAACAGTTACAATGACTTCGGGAAAGTTTGCACTGACAGATCTGGCCAACAGTCTTCTCTTCAGCAGTCTTCTTGAACTTCAGAATGCATATTTTGTAATCTCAGAACTTGAAGGATACCCACTACTACAGGCAGTTTATACTCCTTAGAAACACTAGCTCCGAGCAGGGCCTCCACTTGCACTGTTCTAAGAGGAAACGTTTACACTAATGGATTGATACTGTGATGTATATTTCTATTAAATTATGTAGCTTGATCTGCTTAAGGGCCCCCTGGCAGTAGGATCAGGATCCATCCCTGGTGCATGAGCTGGCTTTTTGGAGCCCATTACCTATAGTGGGACATCTCACACAGCCTTGAGGCAGGGGAAGGGGCTTGGATCTGCCTCTACTGAATGTACCAGGCTCTGCTGACTCCCCATGGGAGGCCTTACCTTTTTGTAGGAGAGAATGGGGGTGGGTGGGGGAGCGGAGGCTGGAGGGGTTGAGAGGAGGCAAGAGGGGGATCTGTGATTGGTATGTAAAATGAATAAAAAAAAATTATTAATGAAAAATATAAATTAATTAATTAAAATTTTTTTAATAGGCATGTCTACTCAGTGAAACTTGGGGCCAGGACATTATATGAATATATTAATTTTCCCCCAATTCTTCCTCCTGTATTCTTTATGTAAGACAAATCAGAACATTCTTACTTGTAAAATAACCACAGTAGGTCAGGGAGAGAGCTCAGTTGGTAAAGTGCTTGCCACAGAGGCCTAGGGATGACTTCATTCCTTATATCCAGAGATAAAATCTGGGTATGGTGTCACATGTTGTAATCCTAGAGCTAGGGAGCCAGAGATAGGAGTATCCCTAGGGCTCATTGGCTAGCCAGTCTAGCCTAAGCAAAAAAAAGTGCTGTGGGATGTTCTGCATGGCAAATGTGTTGCTAATAAAACACTGATTGGCCAGTGGCTAGGCAGGAAGTATAGGCGGGACTAACAGAGAGAATAAAAAGAACAGGAAGGCGGAGGGAGTCTCTGCCAGCCGCCGCCAGGACAAGCAGCTTGTAAAGATGCCGGTAAGCCACGAGCCACGTGGCAAGGTATAGATTTATAGAAATGGATTAATTTAAGATATAAGGACAGTTAGCAAGAAGCCTGCCACGGCCATACAGTTTGTAAGCAATATAAGTCTCTGTGTTTACTTGGTTGGGTCTGAGCGGCTGTGGGACTGGCAGGTGAAAGAGATTTATCCTGACTGTGGGCCAGGCAGGAAAACACCAGCTACAAAGAGCCCCATATTCCACTGAGAGATCCTATCTGAAAAAACAGGTTGCGGTACAGGAATGATACCTGAAGTTGTCCACTGGCCTCCACATGAATGGGCACACACATGCACACATACCCTGTGTGTGTGTATGCATATGTATATGTATATATGTGTGTATAATATATATTTTTCAATGAATTTCTCAAATTTCTAGTGGCTTGTTTTTAACTTATTTTTAAGATTATAATATAATTCCTCTCCAGGGCCTATGACCTGCCCATCCATAGGTGCTTAGCCCAATAATGATACAAGGCATGGGTTTCAACTTGTGCAATAGAGCTTAAATCCAATCAGAAAGTAGATGGTTACTACCATGATGTTTGTGGCACTATTTCAGGAGATAAGAGACTAC
Source organism: Peromyscus aztecus (assembly GCA_902168405.1). Lineage (NCBI taxonomy): Eukaryota > Metazoa > Chordata > Mammalia > Rodentia > Cricetidae > Peromyscus > Peromyscus aztecus. Next base: position 16,471 of record CABHPQ010170298.1, read on the forward strand.
AGAATTCTCAGTTCTCAACCCTATATATTATAGCCTCCCCATCCCTTCCAAGGCTCAGGAATCTATGCAGAAGGATGGACAGAAATATTGTAAAACTAGTAATGGTGTATGACCACAAGGAAACAGTATTCTTTGGACATAGCAAGACAGAGAAACATATGAACTCACAGAGCTTGTGAGCATATATAAAATTTGTGCAAGCCCAAGCCAGATTAAATCCCAGAGTAGATGGGCAAGCTTGGTATACCATCCCAATCCTATCTATGAGCTATTGGCAATTGTTAACTGCTGGGAGAGAAATAGACCCTAAACATGTAGCCTATGATAAGCTTTCCACTCTCTAATAGAAGACCATATATCCAAGAATTTGGGCAGCATAAATTGATCTTGAAGAGTTTTTCAAAATGGAGGGCACAAACTTTGCTTGGTAGGAACAGGAAGGGTGGATCTGGGAAGAGTTGTAGGAGTAAATATGATCAAAGCAAGGTGTGAAACTCTCAAAGAATTAATTTTTAAAAAGTGAAAAATGTACTGTTTTCAAACCTTCCTACAAGGTTTCATCCAGCAACTGGTGGAAACAAATGCAGAGACTCACAGTCAAACATTAGACCGAGGTCAGGATATCCAGTGGAAGAGGGAGGAAGGATTACAGGAGCCAGAGGGGTCAAGGACATCACAAGAAAACCCACAGAATCAACTGATTTGGGCTCATAAAAGCTCACAGAGACTAAACCAACAACCAGGGAGCCTGCATGGGACTGACCTAAGCTCTCTGAATATATGTAATAGTAGTGTAGCTTGGTCTTCTTGAGGGACTCCTAACAGTAGGAGCAGGGGCTGTCTCTGACTCTTTTGCTGGCTTTTGGGACCCTATTCCTCCTACAGGGTTGCTGTGCACAGCCCTAATGAAAAGGGAGGTGCTTAGTCTTACTGTAACTTGATGTGCCATGCTTTGTCAACATCCATGGAAGGTCTGCTCTTCTCTGAATAGAAACAGAGGAGGAGTGAATTGGGAGGCAGGAGAGGTGGTAGGGGACCAGGAGGAGAGGAGGGAGGGGAAACTGAAGTTAGGATGTAAAATTTTAAAAATCCTCCCATCACTGACCCAAGGTAATAATGTTAGTTTGGAAGAAGTACAAAATAAAGAACAGCTGGCAGCTATCTGGAACTCATTCCATAGGCAAATGCGGGACAGATTCTCAAGAAGAGAGGCTTGACCTGGCCATCTTCCTTGGGCAAATTTCTCTAACTGTAAGTGTTGGTTTCTTCATTTCTGAAAAAATAAAATAAAATATTATATCCTTACTGGAGTATTTGTAAAGATTAAGTGAAACAGTAAGTAGAAGATGTTTCCCTTATTATCTGTTGTCTATATCTAGCAAATGCTTAATAGGTGACCATAGTTATTACTAAATTTGGAGATTGATTGGGTTATTTGTTGAATACCACTCTCTCATTTTGGAAAATGAAAATTTAAGTTCCTAAAGGTAAATTATATTTTATAATATCCCTGACACTCCATATGACAGTAGATGGTGAATAAATATTATGTGTGTTCTGTTACTAAATTCTCGACATTTTGAGGGAAATAAAAGTATGATGATTGCCCACATATTTCCACAAGTGAGCAACTGAGACCAAACATAATGACCTGACCCAGAGCTGCTGTTTGGCACAGTAAAGACTCTGGTCAATCTAATAGTGTAGTGCTCATTTGCTAATAACATGGCAGGGCAAGTTTCAAATCATTTCTATATCTTCTATACAAGGTGTCACTTCTAATTTGATCAATTAGATCATGTCCATATTCCTTCAAAGGTAGAATCTCCCAAGTGAGAGATGATTGATGGATTGCTGGCAGCATAAATCATTCATAGGCAAGAACACAGACGAGGCTCAGTTCATTTTATATGTTCTTGATAATAAAGCACACTAATCCACCAGCCCTAATAAGCCTTGTGCCAATTATCTAAAATGGTCAAGAAAAATAAACTATCAGAACTTGTTACTCTGATGATCCAGTCCTTTTGCCATAAAAATTCTAGGCTGTGGCACTTTGCAAAGAGAATCTGCAAAACAGTTCAAGACCTGATAAAAAGATGAGGTACTCTGAGTTTCTAACTCTGGATGGGCCAGGAATTTGCCTGAACTCTACAGACAGAAACTATGGGAATCCAGACAAAGTAATAAAGTTTTCAATTCTAGCAGAAAATATTCTGACTTCTGTTTTTCTCTTTATCAAACATACAAAGATCTGATGACTTTAGTGTCTGAGATTAAAGGCTGTTTTGGAAGGAGAATGAAAAGATCCAAAAGAGACCCTAGGACAAGAATCCTGCCTGTCCACTTCCTTCTTTGTTTACAGCTTCATTGAAGAAGCAAATTATCCCTTCTATATTCTTGAGACTATACTGGAACAAAAGAATAGCTGTTCTAAGTTTATTGATCTACCAAAATTACTGTACAAAAGGAAGCAACCAGCAAAAATCATCTTACAATAAACCAAGAGAAGATATATACCTCTACTGTAATCTTTCCTCTTCAACTTCTTGTTGGCATAAGAGAGCAAAGAGGTCCAATAATTCAGTTCACAGATATCAGCTTCCTGGAAGTAGAGAGCCACATATCCAAGGTCAGAGCCCACAGCTAAGCAAACAGGATATCTGATACATATACTTGGACATGAAATATTTCTTCAGTGAGCCCAGCAAGCAAGACCAAGGGCTCTAGCCTTCTATAATCAAGACGTAAAACCCAGTTCTCTTACCTACCATTGTATGGTCCTAAGTAAATTACTTCTCCAAGCCTCAGTTCCCTAATATGAAAATGAAACAAATACAATAGTTAATTGTTATTGTATCTATTTTGAATCAGTTACTGTTCTATAAGTCTTATAAATTAATATATTAATCAAGTTAATCCTTCAACAACACTGTTACTATTATTCCAGCTTTTCTGATGAGAAATTCTTAGAAATTAAGGAAATATGTTTGACCTCATATAGCTATAAATAATATAACCAGGATTTAAAACCAGGTGATAAGACCCAGAATTTCTAATTCTAAATATTGTGTCATGCTGCCTCTCTATAATGCTAATATCAATATACCACAGAGTTGTTGAATAATTAATAAATAATATATGCACAATAGTTATGCTAAAAAATGTATATTCAAGGGTTATTGCCTGAAATCAATCTAAACATTTTAAATTCAATACTAATTTTTAATAACATATAAATTTTAAATTATTAAAACTAAAATGATATTACCATAAGGGTGAGATGAGGTTGTGATGAATATGATGGTCTTCCAGTGTTTGAGTAAAATTATCCTTCATATCTACTCCTACGAGTAGGACCAAGACAGCTTTCCCATATTCCTCTCTCAGGATAAGGTAGGATCAAAAAAGTTACTGGCTCAAAAATGCTCAGTGTATTCAATAGAGGAAAATAATAATCTCCGTGGACGTTTTGGAAACACAGTTGCCCTCCTGATTTTCTCATTTAGATTCCACACTTTCCTTCTTAATTCATTTTCATTGAACTCTATCTCATGACAGACATTTTCTGTCTTACTACTATTGCATTACTAAAAGCAATCAAGCTATTACTCATGAAACTATTCATTAGTGTTTGATCCTTGCTCTGCTACTCAACTCAGGAGAAGTGCTAAAATCAAGTCCTAGGCTTTCTGAGTAGTCTAGTTTTGTTAGCCAAAACTTGATGTCAGGAGAAACATAGCCATCAAGCTACATGGATAGTAGGATTAATATAGTAAAAATGACTATCGAACCAAAAGCAATCTACAGATTCACTGCAATCCCCATAAAAATCCCAACACAATTCTTCACAGATCTTGAAAGGCCAACTCTCAACTTCATAAATATATAAAAGTGGAAAAAAAACAGGATATGTAAAACATTCCTGAATAATCAAAGAACTGCAGGAGATATAAGCGTCCCGAATCTCAAATTGTACTAATGAGTTATAATAGTAAAAACAGTCTGGTATTGGCACAAAGTCAGACATGTTGAGCAATGGAATCAAATTAAGACCCAGACATAAAGTCACACACCCATGGACACCTGATTTTTGATAAAGAACCTAGAAATACACACTGGAAAAGAAACAGCATCTTGATCAAATGATGTTGGTCAAACTGGATGCTGCAGGTAGGAGAATTCAAATAGATCCATACTTATCACCATGTGCAAAACTCAACTCCAGATGGACCAAAAACTTCAACATAAACCAGATACAATGAACCTGAGAGAAGAGAAAGTGCATAGCTCTGAACTCGTTAACACAGAGAAAGACTTTCTGAACAGAACACCATTAGCAAAGGCATCAAGATCAATAATTAATAAATGATATCTCATGAAACTGAAAAGCTTCTGCACAGCAAATGGCATCATTATTCAGACAAGCAGCAGTCTACAGAATGGGAAAAGATTTTTACTAACTACATATCTGATAGAGGGCTAATATCCAAAATACATAAAGAACTCAAAAATTGGATATCTAGAAAACAAATAACTCAATTTAAAAAATAACAGGGTACAGATCTAAACAGAGAATTCTCAAAAGAGGAAATTTGCATGGATGAGAAACACTTGAAGAAATGTTCAACATCCTTAGCCATCAAGGATATGAAAATCAAAACAACTTTGAGATTTCATATTACACCCGTCAGAATGGTTAAGACCAATAAAACAAGTGATGGCTTATGATGGCAAGGATATGGAGTAAGGGGAACAGTCATACATTGCTAGTGGGAGTGACAACTGTACAGTCACTATGGAAATTAGTTTGGTGGTTCCTCAAAAAGATGGGACTCAATCTACCACAATATCTAGCTTGGGCATATACTCAAAGGATGCTTCATCCTTCCACAGAGACACTTGCACAGGCTATTTAAAAAATGAAATTTACAGGTAAATGTATGGAACTAGAAAAAAATCATCGTGAGTGAGGTGATCCAGACCCAGAAAGACAAATATGGTATATGTTTACTAACATGTGGTTATTAGCTCTTGATTCAATGACAACAAAGCTACAATCCATAGAACCATAGAGGTTAGTTATAGAGTAAGGGACTAGGGGTATATCTTCCTAGAAAGAGGAAATAGAATAGGTAATTATGGATGAACAACAAGGGTTGGGGAAACTGGAACAAGAAGATCAAGTGAATAAGGGGAGGGAAGAGACAGACAAGGGAGAGAATAGGGAAAGAGACAGATACAATTATTGGACATTTGAATGGTAGTATGGAAACCTGATACAATAGAAGCTTCCTAAAATATATACACATATGGATGAGATCTAAATGAAATACCCAAAGAACAGAGGAAACATAGCCCTAACTGGATATCGTTTGTCACCAAATGAAGCTTCTAGTACCAGGATTGGGTTACCTCACTGCTTAGGTGACCAAGAACCTGAGACTAGACAGTCCATGGACCTAGGGTAAGATCAAATACTGCTGTTCTATTAAAGAAAAGTAGCAATAAAATGACTCCTAATGATATTCTGCTATATTCATAGATCAGTGCTTTGCTCAGTCAATATCAGAGAAGCTTCTTCCTACAGCAGATGGAAGCAAATAAAGAGACTCTCAAACAGACAACAGGCAGAGAATGAGAGACCTCAGAATACCCAGCCATAAAGGGAATGTGTTCATCAAATCCCTCCCCTCAGGGCAAGTTGTGGAGGAGGCAGAGAAAATGCAAAAGCCAGAGGATATGGAGGACACCAAGGAAACAAGGCTTTCTAAATATCACAGGATTGATGCACATATGAATTCACAAAGACTGATGTGGCATGCCCAGAACCTGCATGGGTCTGCAATAGATGGGGGTCCCAGAGCTGAAAGGAAAAGTGGATACATGCCCCTATCTCTAACCCAGAAGCTATCTCCAACTTATAACCACTTGCAAATGAAAATTTAGTTTTCTCTAAGGGAGTCTCCCTGTGGAAACAAACTATTCTTAAGGGTAATCTGCATACCCAAAAATAGATGGCCACAGGAAAATGAACTCAATGGCATCTTTGGTGGTTCCTTGTCTCATAATGTCATGTCAGAGCTCTTTTTAAAAAAAATTTATTTAATATATATTAATATGTATTTTTCTTCTTGTTTTACCCTATAGGTCCTTAGCACATATATTATGGCTTCTAGTTTTGTGTTTTTATAGGATTCACGAGTGTGCAAATGAGTGCATCTATATCTGTTTCTTGTGTCTTTCCTTGGATTCTTTTCCTTTTGTTTGATCTTTCCTGTTCTGATTTGTTTCTTTTTGTTTTACCTTATTTTATTTATTTTATTTTATTATTATCCTGTAGATGCCTGTTTGTTTTCTAATGAAGGATAGAAAGGGGATCGATCTGGATGGGAAAGAAGATATGGAGGAACTTGGAGGAGTAGAGGGAAGGGAAATTCTAATCAGGATATATTGTATAAAAAAATAATCTATTTGCAGTAAAAGAAAAAGAAGAGATCAAGCTAGCAAGGAAAACTGTTTATATGCCTACATCCTAGACTTAATATCTTTAGAGTAACTCATCAGAAATGAGTGTTGCTGACCAAGAATTTAGGATTTGACTCCATTATCTATTCGAATCCAAAAAAATATTTAGGAGACAGCGTTTATCCAGTTCTAAAAGATCAGACAATGACTTTCAGTACTAGAAGCGTGTTAAGTCAATAATGTGATGTGAAGGAATCATGTTTATTTAGAACTCCAATTTTATCTGACAAAATTGAAGAAAACAATTTACGTGCCAAAGTGGATGAGCAAAAGCCCACGAGGCCTCAGCTCTACACAAAGAACGACAGGCTATTAAGGAATGCTGAGAGCAGGAGAAATCGTCTTCCCCAGGGAAGAACACTAATTGGTTATCCAGTACCAAATGGTCAGTCCTGAAAACATGGAAGTAACATTACACAGACGGGCAGATTACATTTAGGAATATACACGTATATACATGTACGTGCAGTAACAACAATTAATGAAAAGGAGGCCTTGAAAGATAGCAAAGGGAGGCATATAGAAGGATTTGGTAGTGAAAGGAAAAATGTTGTAATTATATTATGATCTGAAAAATAAAAGAATAAAATATATAAATAAAATTAGATATGAGTCAATCTTTCAATTCAATAAATACTTGTTATTTTTTTGTTTCTGACTCAGACTTAGAGTTTAGGTGGTCTGGCTAATTTGAGACGTGAGTTTATAACTATCCAGTTCTAGAGCTACTATAGACTTGGGTAAGAAAATGATACCCACAGATGGCACACATCCTTTACTCCTTTGCTTTCACATCCTAGAATGAAGAAGCACCAAATAAAAACTATTGATTTTTTTTGCCATCTTGATTTTTCCACATTTAGGTTTTTGTATAGTTCCTCCCATTGCTTAGTTTGATGTTTTATGCTTTTTTGGTTTTTACTCCCCCTTTTTTTTTCATTTTTGCCAAAGTATACATCCCACTTCATTTTTAGAGTCTGTGTTCACCTATTCTCTTTTGGAATCATGTGCTTTACTCAGACAAAACAAGAAAGCATCTACTCAATAAATGTCCACACTATAGTGAGCCATTTACCTCCCATCTGTTCTCTGAGGAACTCCTATATCTTCTATGCATCCCCCATACACAGAAAAATATTGAAAAATAAATTCAAACCAGACAAACCATAGGCAAGAAGCACAGGAATTGCTAGGTATGGTTTTGTTTGTTGTATAAGTGCATGTTTAAATATTCTTATTTCCTAATCCTAGACTCTGATTTTAACTTTTTACTAGGCTATTGACTAGAGGCAAAAGTGTTGTCTCTGGATTAGAACTATTACTTGAATATTGAATTATAATAAAACGTTTCCATTCATAAGCAAAACATAAGTAAACTTATGTAAAATTTTATTATAGTGGTAGCTACCACATAAGCTCTGTATTATTATGCCATGTAACTTCCATGATATATGGGTCTGACTTTCACGCCTCATTATTTCCTTTCTTGATTCACACAACAATGGTAAATATGGACAGGGATGAAAGTGCCATCATTTTGTCTTCTTAGTCATATTTAATAACCCTGAGTAAAACACATGCTTATGAGAACAAACCATGAGAGTGGTCCACCAAGAAAAATGAAGAAAGGGGGAAAATGTATAGTTAATCTTTGTTCTACAGATGTAAAGCAGAAACATATCTTGAATACAAGCACAGAATTCTTTATTAAAATCAGGAACAGAAATTGTCTTTAGTATGTGTGTGTGCCTTTTTGGAGCCATGATAGGATTTAAAGTATGAAAACTTTAGGGTTTTGCACATAGGTGTGAAACCAATAAACATTTAAATAAAGCATTCAGAGTCTCTAATCTCTCCAGACCCAGTGAACTTAGCCTATAGTTAGATAAATCCTGCAAATTTGATACTAAAACAACTTGATGAGTAGTCATTTAATTCCTCCCAATTTGCCTCATACTTTTAAGTATCAATCATTTAAGCCCTCTAAAATCTGCCTGTTTAAATTTTGAGCCTTAATCAGTAAGTCTAAAGATACCAGGTACCTTACCTTCTAGCAATTCAAAATACTCTATTAAAATTAATGAAGCAGGGTTGAACATTGAGCAACTGTTCTGAATGATAAAACTCACACATTGCTCCTTACCCACAAGATTTTCTTTCTAAAGCCATACTTCTCCTAATAAGCCCAATGTCCATTAATGATTTTTCTCAATTAGACCAGAGTGCCTGACATTTAGAAGAGACTGCCTTTGATGGTCAGAGGCAAATCCAATAAACCAGTTTGGATCAGCTAAGCAAGTAAGGAACAGTTGTACTGAGTATTAACATTATGTTTCCTAATATAATAATTCAAAATAATCAATGGTTTTCATATTTTACATTCTAGTCTATATGATTTTCTATTTGTAATTTTGTTTTACTTGTATAGATATTATTAAAAGATTCTATAATAAATACTTTTTTACAAAGGAATATTTCTTGCTAATTTATTTCCTACTTGTACCTTTATCACTTTTAAAAATAAAGATAAAGGGATCAGTGAGATAGCTCAGTGAGTAATGGAGCTTGCTACCAATCTTGACAACCTGAGTTCAATCCCATGTATCTACAAGGAAAAAGAGAAAAGGTTTCTGACTCCACACATGCACCATAGCAAGAACATATCCACATGTGCACACACGTGTGCATGCAGAAAAATAAAACATAGTTTTAAAAAGTAAATTAAAATTATCTTTAAAACACAGATAGATAAAACACACATACACATGATTTGATGAAAATAAGAATAATCAAGAAAGTAATAAATTTTAAGACATCAAGTTTTCATAGACACCTCACTGCTTTGAAATAAAATAGGAATTAGTGTTTGACCTTTCTAGAGGCCAAAACAATGTGAAAATTTTATATGAAGTTTCCATCTTCATATAAATCTTCAGTTATATGAAGTATACCATCCAGAGACTTAAAAATCAAACATACACAAGTATGTCTAAAACTAAGGCCTGAGAGGCATTCTTCCCATGTCTCTTGACATGTAAGATCATGAAATGCATATAGCAGCATTCCCATACAACATGTTATAGCAAACACTTCCTTAGCAATAATGCATCTCAAACCAGGACAAAACAAAACTCAGCACAAGAACAAAATATTCAGCTGGGTAAAAGACCCTGGGGAGAGTCAGGTACTGAATAATACAATACAAGCAAGCAGTTCTTTCCTGTCTGATAACCCATGAGCACAGTTAGTGGGAAATAGACCCTACCACACTGCACCTCCTCAAGCAAGCACTCTATGTACTTTTTATAGCTGTTGAGTAGTATTGAATACAAGGTATTAGTTCCCAATAATTAGGAACAAAGAATTCAGTCTCTTAACAAATACTTCTTTGCAGTTCATTGAAGCAGTTAGTTCTCTGCATCCTTTAAAAGAGCTCATATTTTTTCCCCAAGTCATGAGGAAAAATCCACATATGTGTCCTGTCTCTCTTCTCTCCCTTAGACATGTAAAATGGCATGGTCCTGAATCTTTCAGCTTTTCTTTCCTTTCCTATCCATGTTTGTCAGCTTTCTTGACAGAATAACAAATATAACCAGTTAAGGGATGAAGCATTTCTTTGAGTTCACAGTTTCAGAGGGAGAGGAAAACATTGGGGGAGCAAAACAATTCAGATCACAGTGGTGGGAAATGAAGACCATGTCTACAGAAGCAGTAGCCATGTTCCTCCTTTGTACCATTATTTCACAGGGTCCCTATGCCCGCATTCTTGGTAGGATTACCTCTCACTTATTCTTCCCTTGGAAATGTCTTCACAAAGACACCACAGACTTGCTTTAATAATCTCGTAGGAACTTCTCTGTAGTGGGTAGCTGTTCCAGCTTTGAACTGGAAGTACCATCCCCTTTGAGGCTTTGGTAACTGTCACACCTACAAGGCAGAGCTGAGAGAGGACCCCTGAAGACCCGAGATCCAGATGGGTGAGCTCTCTTGGATCCTGGATCCTGGTCGCTGGAGGTAAACTGAGAAGAGTTCTCCAGAGAACACACTGGACTGTGCTTCACCTTTCCCAGACCCTGCAACCTATCCCTTCACTTGTAAGTCACCCCACAAAATAAACCTCCCTTTTAACTATGTGGAGTTGCCTTAATATTTAAACCAATACTTCTCAATCCAATCAAATTGACAATTGTATTATTTGTTTTTCTCATTCCTGTAACAAAATACCAACAGGAAGCAACTTCAAGAAGGAAGGTTTACTCTTGCTCACAGTCTGAGGATACAGTCCATTGTGGGAAGGAAGGTATGTGGAGAAAGGTGGCCACCCTGCATTCACACTGCAGAAGGAGAGAACAGACAAAATAAATGAGCCTGAGCTGTAAAATCCCTAAGCCCACCAGAAGTGACACACTTCCTCCAGTGGGTTTCTACCTCCTAAGATTTCTATAGTCTTCCAAAATATTACCATAGGCTTTAAAACAAGTATTCAAAAACATGAGTGTGTTGGGGAAATTTCACATTCAGAGGACAGCAATCAAGGTTAACCATTGTACCATCTTTCACACTAGAAAGACAAGACTTGTTTACATATTAATATAAAAATGAACAAAGCTCCATGCCCCCATCTGTGCTCATTAATTCAGGACTGATATATAAATTAAGAGGAAAAATGATGTCATTCCCTAGAGTGATAGATAGCCTCCACTGTTCCTATCCCTCTCAGCAATTTAGTGCCAATCACAGCTCAAAATTCCTATGCACCAATGGTAGGTGCATACAGTATTTGTATACTTCTACAAATCAATTGGTGTTCAATAGTCTACCAAACATTTGTCCTACTTATAGTCAAACACATACACTGGAGCTCTGCTCAACCAACAGCTCCTAAAATGAACTGGTACAATTTGATGCATTTTTCCTTTCAGGTTCCAATCTAATTTATAATTTGACCTGGAAAAAATTAATTCAATCTAAACTCACTGAGCAAAGATTTACTTCATGCTCCATCAGAGATTGTGTGCCAATGTATGTTGAGTCCATTTTGGTAATTCATGTCCTTTTCATTCTATTCAGGCTGGGAAGATCCAGGCTCAAGTATTTAACACTCATTCTTGAAAAATGAACTCTAATTGATACTACAACAATTGTTATTGTTGTAATATAGCTACTTACTGTCCAGGAATCAATCTGAAAAGAACAATAAACTCAGTAGTTCCAAGAGTCAATATTCCCAATCTGCCTGCCCAGTACTTGGGGAAAATGCTTTGTCTTTTAGCACTGGTGTCTTGGAAGGAAACAGAAGACACTTCCTGCTAAGGTAAATTAACAGAGACAGTTTATAGAGGCAAGGTAGGGTTTAAAGGAACTGATGCGCATCATGAAGCACCTGGGTACTAACTGTGAGCACACTGCTTCTGACTTAAGGTCTGAAAGAGAAAAATAGTGCTAGCAGAATCATGTTATAAACCCATAAGGAAATGGCAAACCTGAGAATCACTCACAGGTCAAAAAGTAGTGAGGGAGATCAAGACATACTGAAACTTCCTTCTCGCTTGGCTTGTAAGCTTTGAGGCACTTACACATCTGGTGCTAGGGATAAGTGAATATCTGTTAGATACATTTGTGGTTGTTCTTGTTCTCCCTTGGAATTGGGCTAGACACCTTCACACCTCAGACAGAACTCATCTTGTGTTTCTGAAAATACTTGCTGATTTGATAAACTTTTGCCTGGCCAATATTTCCAAAGAAAATGGACTTGTTTTTCCCCTAGGATGGCAGACCATTACATGGACATAATAGAGGCGTAAGGATACCCAGCTGTGTGAGCCTGTCCCATGCTCATGAGAAAGCAAAGGAGAAAAAGCAGTGTAACCCAGCTGTACCCTGCTCATTACAAGCTCCAGTCAACTCTTACAATCAGCAAGAGAATCTTATTTAATTGTTAGGGAGAGGAGGAGGAATAAAGACAAAAGCAAGAGAAACTTTGTGGAAGGGTGCTATCCAAAACTCTTCACCTACACACCACTATTTTCACATCCCAAATGTAATTTGCACATATTCAACGAGGAAATTAAAAGCAATTTAAACTTAAGCTAAACAGCTGGTCTAGAACAAAAAAGCTGCCCTTCAGACATTTTTTTTAAAGTTAAATGTAAAGCTTGGCAAAATACTTCCTCAAATGCCCCCGCAGCCCAGCACACATTGTTAGTGAAAATTATGCCCTACAATAGCAATGTTAACACAGCCTAGCATATATTCACCTGCTACTGCCTCACACACATAAAATGGAGATATACCGACAATAATACTTTTAAGGCATCAACACTTTAAACATTCCAGAAACTGTAGCATTTCCAGACCAAATGTTGGTCTTTAAGAACTGTTTCTCTTGCTGATAAATACCTTAATATATGAAGATACCCTACATATGTGTGAATAAACCTCTGGCCTTGGGAGGTCCCAATGGATATGACTGCAGAAAACAAAGCAATAAATATACAATGTATGGATGTCCAGGACATATTAGAGATCATGTTAGAGGACATCCTTTGTCTTCAAATTAATTAGACGAGCTCCAAGTCACACCCCACTAAAATTGGCAGAAAGATTGGAGCCATTTGTTTAGAACCTTTACTCTGCCAGGAATTGCCAATATAGTTTGAAAGATAGGTAACTATATTAAAACTGACCTCACAGCCTTCCCATTCCCGAGCAGGGAGGAGCTTTGGCCTGTGGCTGCCACCATTGTCATTCACTGCTTGAAGCCACACCATGCCATTGTGAGGTGCTCATCTTGAAGCCACACCATGCCACTGTGAAGTGCTCATCTCTCCAAAATGGTTTAAGCTATTGTGCCCTTTGTGGCCTGAGCCAACAAGCTGTATTTGCTGATGGGCTGGCTGGCCCCTACAATTCCAGCTTTGTCCTCCGAGTTATCCTCTGGTTCCTGACCTTCAAAAATGTGGCATCTGAGTTCAGCTCTTACTTCCCAAGAGATTTCCAGCTCTATTCCCTTCTCACTTCTGAAGATAAAACCCAAGTTACATATTTTTTTTTCCTTTCCATACTGTAAACCTAGATTGGTTCCTTGTTTTCCCTCTTGAGAAAATTAGAGCTACTTGTCTTTAAAAAACAAAGCAAAAACTGGCACAAAAGCCTTTTTAGTGCCTTTTTCTACAGAAATGCCACACTAGTCTTACAAGTATCACTAAATAAGAATGTCTTCTGTTGGTAAGGAAAATTCAGATGCTAGACTCCATCCCAGGAGCTAAAAGACTCCTGTCTTCCTGACAAAGCTGCTATGAGGGAAAACAGAGCACATAGTACTTTTTCAGAGTGTGAACCTGCTACAGTAAATTAATAATAAATCTATTTGTTCATCAACTTAAGAAAAACTTATGATGTTCAACCATCTTGAGCAACAGAAAATACACTGGAGTGGAACAGTGAGGAAAAAAGATGTAGGCTCTGTTCTTGGGAAGTTCAAACTCAAATAATGAAAGTAACAGAACGCAAAACCACTGAGCTCATCCTGGAAGACAGGGAGGGTGCAAGACCTTGTATTTGAAGAACATTTAAACATTGCTAAATTAAGAAATGTACATAAAAAGACTGAGCATCCTGTCGAATACTAAAAACATAAAGTACAAATGATAGGTTCCATACATGATCCCAAGAGCTAGGTTTTGGAAATCAGATGTAACTTCAGCGAGCATAGTAATTTGCATTACTAGAACCCAAAGCAAGTGAAGGAACTTGACAAATGGAAAAGGAAGAAGACATTCCAAAATCATATCAAATGTCCAAAGGTTCAAGGGCTCCCAAGAACTGTTAAGTTGAAACTAATAACTTTCTTTTAAAATTGGGTGCTAAAAATTAGATGTTCACAAATGTCCACATTCTTTTCTGTCATTCCACTCAACAGAGATCTGCCTTCTGCTGTTTTCAACTCTATGTTGTCTGAGTTCATAGATGTGATAGGTTTCCCTCTGCTTCTCCCTTCCAGCCCCCTTCAGCATTATGAAGTGGGCAGAGAAGCTCCCTTCTTGAACAGATGCTTCCTATACACTCAGTGCTTCCTATGCACTCACTTCCTATACACTCAGTGCTTCCTATGCACTCACTTCCTATACACTCAGTGCTTCGAAGCCTATGCACTCACTGCTCCCTATGTACTCAGTGCTTCCTATGCACTCACTTCCTATACACTCAGTGCTTCCTATACACTCAGTGCTTCCTATACACTCACCTCCTATACACTCAGTGCTTCCTATGTACTCACTTCCTGTATACTCACTTCCTATGCACTCACTTCCTATACACTCAGTGCTTCCTATACACTCAGTTCTTCCTATATACTCACTTCCTATACACTCAGTGCTTTCTATACACTCACCTTCTATGCACTCAGTGCTTCCTATGCACTCACTTCCTATACACTCAGTGCTTCCTATACACTCACTTCCTATACACTCACCTCCTAAACACTCACCTCCTATGCACTCAGTGCTTCCTATGCACTCACTTCCTATACATTCAGTGCTTCCTATACACTCACTTCCTATGCACTCAGTGCTTCCTATACACTCAGTGCTTCCTATACATTCAGTGCTTCCTATGCACTCACTTCCTATACACTCAGTGTTTCCTATGCACTCACCCCCTATACACTCAACAGAATAGTAAATCAATGTGATCTTCCTGAAAGGTAATTAGATGGTCAACATCAAAAGTAGAATACTAGGAAAAAAACATATGCCCTAATAAATCTACTTCTATGGATTTATCTAGATAAATAACCACTCTGGTGAAAAGTCTCACAGTGATAGGTGTAAGGTTAAACCAGATTGAGGCAGCTTAAATATCCAAAGCTGTAGAAATGACTATATAGATATAATAAAACAAAATGTTGAGGCTATAAGAAAATGCTCACAAGTAAAAATCACCATGCTATGAACTCTGAGTATGGTTTCAAGCATATAGGACATTATATACATATAATACACTCATAGGCATTATGACATTTAAAATGTTGCTAAGATCTGTTAGTCCTTGATGTGACTACTATGAGTTTACATGTATTTCATATATTTCAATTTCTGCGATGAAAATTCTAGTTCTAAAGAGGATCAAATCCTATTTGCTTTGAACCAGTTAGCAAGCTTTAATGAACTTTAAATCAAGTTAACTGTCGATTTTAAGCTTATGAATATTAACACCTTCCGTAAGTCTCCTATTTCATCATCATTTTTAGACTGCAGCTCCTCACCAGCAGCGGCAGCAAGAGCCACAGCCTGAGCGGATTCTGTTCCCTCAGGCACCAACTCCTTCCAAGCTACTAAGGGAAACTTTATCTAAATCTAAAGAACTCACAAATCAACGGGTTTAGGTGGGATTCTGCTCACTCAGAGACGCTGAATAGCAAGTATCTAACCTTCTCCCTTTGCTGGCGTCTACCAAAAAACCCTTCCCTCAACCCCGACTTAAAAAAACCTTGCTACACCTGGTTCCTCCCTACCACTTCCTGTCAGCTACTTGCTGACTCAGCCTCCTGCTTGCAGGTGAATTTTATTTAATCAAGCACATCTTCGAATTGTTAACAAAAGCAGTAGGGAAAAAAAATGCAACACACTTTAAAAATAATATTTCCTCCGGGTGGTGGTGGCGCAGGCCTTTAATCCCAGCACTCGGGAGGCAGAGGCAGGCGGATCTCTGTGAGTTCAAGGCCAGCCTGATCTACAGAGTGAGTTCCAGGAAAGGCGCAAAGCTACACAGAGAAACCCTGTCTCGAAAAACAAAACAATAATAATAATTAATAATAATAATAATTAATAATAATAATAATAATAATAATAATAATATTCCCCAACAGTCTAGAGTAGTCTGGGCCCTTCTATAGCGAATAGCAATCAACAATGTGCCCCACAGTCATACTCACAAACCATTCTGATAGGGGCAATTCCTTAAATGAGATCTCGTCTTCCAAGGAAACTCTAGTTTGTGTCAAATAGCCAAAGACTGAGGAAAACTAAGAATGCCACCAAACAAAAAACTGTAAATTTACTTAAAACATGAGGGTTTTTTTTTAACAATGATTGATTTTATAACTCAACTGCACTGTTCTCAAGTATGAATCTTGTAGATGGCAATGTCATATCACAATACCAAAGATTGGACATACCTGGAACTCGGTGATTCATTGTTTAAGGAGCTTTTTCTGTGCATTATAAGATGGTTGGCAGTATACCAAAGCTAAAACTAGATTCCAAAAGCATTTATCTCGGGCGTGACAACCAAATTGACTTACTTTTGACACAGCAAAGGTTCCCTACAGAGGGGGAGGGACGGTGAAGAGGAAAAAGAGGGAAAAGATGCAGAATAAAGAAGGGGTGTGTTCTAAACTTGGAACTGGGGAGGTGGCTCAGAGGGTAAAAAAAAAATGAGTATCAGTTTGCTCCTGTCACCCCAGAACTGTTTGGGGTGAAGACAGGAAGATTGCTGAGGTAAGGCAGAGAGTGATAGAGTAAGACACATATCCCCTTCTGGCCTCTGCAAGCATGCTGATGGGCACAGGCACCTCTACACCAAACATACACATACATAAATACACACACACACACACACACACACACACACACAAATTTGTTCTATATAAACTGCTAATATATGAAGAGAAAATCTTGAAGGCAATAAGAGCAAAATAATATGCTTGAAAAAAATCGCAACAGCTTTTTGTCAGAAAAAAAAAAAAGAAGTGATAAAATACCAAGAGCAAAACTATGAAACAGAAGTCAACATCTAGCAGGATAATATCTAAAAATGGTACAGAAGAAAAAAGCATTCTCAGAAAAATATAACCAGAGAAAAATGTCAGACCTATTATAAATATTAAAATGACTCTTCCAGATAGACATAATAATAATATATTTGACAGAAATGTGGTTCTATACACAAACAAGGATGCAAGGTACTGAATGTGTTAGTAACAGAACAAGGAGAGGTATAAAATCTCGTCTTATCTTTACCATCTGAGGTATAAATAGTAGTAATACACTATATCCTTATAACATATGCAAAGGTCAGCATATGGAAGCAATGACATGAGGGGGTTGGAAGGAGAATTAAACTGTTGTAAGATCCTTGTTCAATTTATGAAACATCATCCGAAGGTAAAGTGTGATCAAGCAGATGTGCATATTGTGACTCCTGGCAACTACTAAAACATTTAATGAGCAGGTGAAAATAATATGCAAATAGTGTATGTAAACTATAATTAATGTAAAGCTGAATTAGCTCCAGAGAAAGGAGAGCAGAGAGAAGAAACAGCGCAGGCCGAACAAGGAGAAAACAGGGCTTCGGGCTTGCTGGCTTCAGAGCACCTCACACCATGGTATACAGGTCAGTCTCAAACCCCTGGATTCCTTATTCTCAGACCTCAGTCTCTCAAGTAGGGTGGTAAACAGGCTTGTGCCACCTCACCTGGATAAAATGGCAGATTTTGTTACATTTATAAGCACAAGAGTCTCAATGGTCTAGATATATTAATTAAGAGAAAGATCATTTCCGATTATGTTTAAAAATCAAAACCTTAATGCTGTATATAAGCAACTCACTTTAAATATAAATGGAAAAGGTTAGACAGTGATGTATCTTACAACCAGTAGGCAGGATTATCTACAGGAGCTATTTTCATATGAGACAAAACATTTACAGAAAATGAAATGTAATACGGAAGAAAGAAGGTATCAAGTAAGAGCCTGGTACTCCCACAAGATACAACAATCCCAACTATGTAGACATGTAAAACAAAGAGAGAGTAAAACCACATAAAGCTAAAAAGGAACAGAAGTGGTAAATCCGCAATTATGACTGGAGACTTCAAGATTAATCTCAGTAGATGACAGAATATGTTGTTAGGGATACAAGGCCTCATGGCACCACCAGCATCCTTGATGTAGCTGACATTTATAGAACACGCTACAGTAACAGCATGCATATTTTTTTTTCCAAAGCTCATGAAACATCCATCAAGATCCATGATATTGCAGGAAATGAATCAAGTGTCAACAGATTTGATTGTTATCAGAAGAGCAGTATACCAAGTGTGCTACCATCAAAGCACCATGGAGTTACACTAGCAATTAGTAACACAAAATTATCACACAAAGCTTCAAATCCTAGGAAGCTTAAAGGAGACATTTTTAAACACCCTTGAGAAAGAAAGTCTGATATTTAAAAACACTTTTAACTAGGTGAAATAAAATAAAATATCACAATTTGTGGGATAAATTTGTAGCAGTCTTTACAGGTAAATGTATAACCTTAAATGTTCCTGTTAAGAGTCACTGTTATAAAATCAGTAAGTTAAGCTGCTTACTTAAGGAACCAAAAAAATAGGAGCAACTGTTAAATATTAAATACATGACAAAAGGCAAAGGCAGAAGACACAAAGTGGAAGCACAAATAATGAAATTGAAAATAAAATCTACACAGACGATTAATTAAAACAAAATTGATTCCTTGCAAAGATCTATAAAACTGATCAGAAATAATAAGGCAAATAAAGAAAAAGAACAAAATACAAATATTAAGATACAGAATACATCGATACAGACTCCATCTGTGTTACAAAGGAGAATAATGAACTACTATGAACAATATTCTGACCACAAATTCACTTAGTTAGTTAAATTGAGCCATTTTTTTCAAAAGACAGAATTTGCCAAAATCAAGCAAAAAGCAAGTGGATAAAGTGAATAATTTCATGACTATTAAATATACTAAGTTTATGACAAAAGAAAATAAAATTAACAACAACAAAATGACTTCCAACAAAAAAAGTCCCAGGTCCAAATTAATTTCACTGACAAATTCCTTTAAACACTTAAGGATGATAGTAATATTAACATGAATTCTATGTAGTATGTCCAGAAAATATTAAGAGAATATTTATTTTTGCTTTGGTTAGTTGTGTGTGCATGTGTGTGTGTGTGTGTGTGTGTGTGTGTGTGTGTGTGTATGTACGTGTGTGTGTTTGAGAGAGAGAGAGGGGAGACAAAGAAGCAGAGACAAAGAGAGTATATGTGCCTGTACACACGCACAGAGGCGAGAAGACAAGACATCATCATGTCTTTGCCTGTATCTCTCTCTACCTATTTCTTTGAGGCAGGTCTCTTTCTGAACCTGGGGCTCACATTTGCTTTCCTAGACCGGAAGCCAGCAAGGGCCCTCTTGAAGCTGGTTTACAGGTGTTTCGTGGGAATGCCCAGCTTGTTACAAGGGTAATGGGATCCAAACTCTGGTCTTAATGATTTTGAAACAAGCACTCATAACCAGCGAACCATCTTTCCAGCCCATAACAGAAGAGTTATATTCCAATTTATTTCTGTGAGGCCATTGTTCCTGTTTACTGTTTTCTGTTGTTGTGGCAGATACTTGATAAAAATGAAAACAGAACAGATTGTTTTGTCTCATTTCACCACCTCTAGTTTCAGTCTGTGATCTCTAGTACCATTGCTTTGGGCCCATGGTAAGGCCCCAACCATGATAGAAGAGCATGGAAAAAAGGAAGATGTTCAACTCATGACAGCCGTCAGTCAGAAGGAGAGAAAGAGGAAGGGGTTGGAGACAATATACACTTTTGAAAAATGCATTTGGAGTGACTTATTTGCTCTGACAAGTCCCCACCTTCTGATAGCCTAGTCAATTATGGACTTAATTAACAGAGCCATCACTTAATCACATTGGTGTTGTGAAATAATCCCTTTCTACACTGTGAAGATTTGTCACTGTGTTTGGTTTAATAAACAAACTGACTGGCCAATAGCTGAACAGAATAAGGTTAGGCAGGAGAGCCAAACTGAGAATGCTGGGAAGGAGAAGGGCAGAGTCTGGAGTTGCCAGCCAGATGCGGAGGGAGCAGGAGATGAATATGCCATGCTAATAAAGGTACTGCCACATGGCAGAGAGTAAATAAGGAATATGGGTTAACTTAAAATATAAGAGCTAATTAGGAACGACCTTGAGCTATTGGCCGAGCATTTAGAATTAATATAAGCCTCAGTTTGTTTATTTGAGAGCGGCTGCAGGACAGGAAAACTCTGCCTATACATTAGCATCCTAATGATCATTTCAGACCCCTTTCAGTTGCACAACTAACTGGGCATCGTGTTTTCAACATTTTAACTTTTGGGGACAATACATATGCAAACCACAAAATTCCAACCCAATGATTTCCAGTGTTAATAATTCTAAAATTCCTCAGAAGTCCCAGTTCAAAGTTTTCCTGGAGACATGAAATAAATTCTTAACTGTGAGTCTCTGTGTCAATCAAAATAACAAGTTAAATATTCCCAACGTGTGTAGGATGGGTGTAGGGCAACAATTCCATTAGAAAATGAATCAATGGAACCATGGAAAGGAAGGATGAGGCCAAAGCAAGATCAAAACCAGCAGAAAAAACACTGCATCCTGTAGCTCCCGGCCGGCACCCAAGGCAAGCAGTGATTTGAGATGAGTTGCAAGGGCTCTGAGTAGCCAACTCTTGAGTTTTTTATGGAGCATGTGGCTTCTGTTGGCACGGCTCAGCTCACTTCATGCAGCTTCCCTTGGCACCTGTCCCGCCCACAATCCTGGCTCTTCAGCTTCCTGAAGTCTCTTCCTGCAGGGTCATCTCCATTCTCATAGCCGCAGAGATTATAATCACAAAGGCTATTTGCCTGACTTTGGCCATGGTAAACAATGCCGGGCCTACCTGGTATTTCTTTGAAGTTGGAAGGAAAATTCCATTAGCCCACAACTTTTACATTCTGCATATCTATGAACCCAACATTATATAAATAATATTAAAATTTGAGCCAATAAAGTGTTCTGCGCACTTGAACCAAGACTGCAGGAGACTCTGAATGCCTGTGTGGCAGAGCATAGTAAAATGAATCCTAGACAAAAGTCTTCTAGCCATCCATGTAGGAGAAAGATACAATAGCATTCTCTTCCCAGGGACATTTTTTGTTTACTCTTTCATACTCTTGAGCCTGTAATCAGTGGGGTCTGGACAATTCCTGAAATGTTTTCAGGGAATTTTTCCTGTTGTCCTAGTACAAAGTACTTGACTACTTTTGTTTGTTTGTTTGTTTGTTTTGTTTTGTTTTGTTTTGAGACAGAGTTTCTCTATGTAGTCCTGGCTGTCCTGGAACTTGCTCTGTAGACCAGGCTGGCCGTGAACTCAGAGATCTACTTGATTTTGCCTCCCTAGTGCTGGATTAAAGATGTGCACCATCACCACCCAACTTAGTATGTGACTTAATTGTGTATTGCTCTTTAGCAACTCCACCTTCCTTGGCTCCAACTTTAAATGCATTGCTTTTCTTACCAATGTTCAAGGTTTTCAAAGCCAAAAGTTACCATCAATACCCATTCCATAGTGGGAATGCTATGCTTCCTTGAAATTTCCTTTTACATTAATTATCACATCATCTCTTAACTCCACCTCTCAATAAAGTCTCAGAGCATAGACAACTTCTTGACCTGAATAAAATGGCTGCTCCAAATCCCTGTAGAATCTCCATTTCCATCTGAAAATTCATGAGCTTCTACTGATTCTCAATATCTCCATCAATCACTAAGGCTTTCTGTTCTCCTCAGAACCCATCATTAAGTTCAGTCTACAGCACCCAGAGTCTTGACCAGCTACTTCCCAGAACTCCTCTGAATTCCTCTCATAAAATAGTTCCAAAGGCTTCAAGTGTAGCAACAGCAATGACCACTTCTCAATACCAGCTCCTGCAGTTAGCTTTTATTTCATGTCCAATCTTTAGCATACCCTAATACAAAACTGTCAAAAACACATAGAAAAGTACAGAAGAATCACTCTCATGAACATAGGTACCCAAGTTTCAAAAAAAATAGAAGTAAGTGTATTGAACTAAGAAATACATAAAAAGTGTTAAGCTTTATAACCAAGTGGGGTTTGCCCTGGAAATACTCAACTGGTTCAACATTTTAACAATGACATAAGATAATTCACCCATTATTAGTCTTAAAAGAGGAAAAAGCATATTAGGATATTAAAAGATACAAGGTAAATGCTAATGTTCGATACAAATTATGAACAGACTCTGAGTACCATCCCTCATCATGAAAACTTGAAGTAAGGCCAAAATGTTATATAATTTCACATTTGGTACCTCAAATAAGCTAACAAAAGTCCTGGCCACATGGCAATCAATAAGAACATAGTGGAGCCAGAACTCTGATAACCTACTGAGATAAAGGGAAATATACAAGCACATTCTGAAATGCTTTGCAGTTTTTCTTATGAAGTTCAATGTGTGTTTACCATGGGAGCCATAATTTTTAGCTATTTACTGGAGAGATATGCAAGTTCATGTTCACATGACGACCTTTACACATTTATTAGTATCATCTGTATTCAGAACTAGGAACTCACTATTTGCTCTTCTGCCAGCAAGTGGATCAACCAACGGCTCCACACATGCAGTGTAAAAGGAAATGCTAGTAAGCAATAAAAGCAGATGCATTATTAACTCATGAAACAGTGTGATATTCCTTAATAAATTCTGCAATGTGAAAGAAGCCATACTTAAAATACTAATACATATTTTATGATCTGATTTATATGACATTCTGGAAAGGCAAAACTAGAATACTGGGTTTTCAGTCGCCTGATTGCAAGTAGAAGGCTAAGTTGACTACACAAGGACATGAAATATTGGATCCTGTCATAGTGAAGAATGAGAAGTAAAATACTGATAAATGGGAGTAAAGTCTACAGTCTGGTTAATGGTACTATACCATTTCTTAATTTGGGTATTTAAGTTTTGTGAGATGCTAACAATAAGAGGAAACTGGTTGGAAGGACTGAAGGGAAGCTCCGCAATGTGTGTGAAGCTTTTCCATAGGGATGGTTTTCTATTACCTCATCCATCCAGCTTGGAAGCAGAGTACTCTCTCCAGTCTTCCTTTTTTTTTTTTTTTTTTTTGGTGTATTAAGTTCTGCTGATTCATCCTTGATCGGTCTCACAGGCACCATCTAGGCAAGACTTCCTTCACTCTGGATGCAGAGTGCGTACATCTCTGCTTTCCTTAGTACCAATATCTTCACTCCATTCCTTGTGTATCATAGGTCTCCTTTTGTCCAGGAACCACCCCTCCTAACTCCTAGTGTGCTACAGAGTGTGCTTGTGTATGGGGATTTATGAATTCTTCATGACTTACCATATCTGTGTCTCCTTCTTTCTGGTTCTATCAACCACTTCAATTTTCCTCTCATGACACATCAGTGTCTGCATCCAAACAGCTATTTCTTATATCCAATCTCATCATCCTTAAATGCCAAGGTCACCACACTCCCTTCACAAGGCCACCTGACTTCCTACTTCACCTCAATTTCTCCCCAACTGATCATTTCTAGATGCAAAGGGGATTGTGTACATCTCTTATGATGAGTTATTTATTTCCATTTCACTCCAGCGGAGTCATTTGTGTGCTTTCATCTCCACAACTAACATATTATGGAAATATAATTTTAATGGATTATGGCTGCAAAAAAAATTACCTCCTACATGGTAAAAAGTATTTTCCTTAGAGTCTCAAAAGCTATAACAAATTTAACATGGATTTTCAATAGAAGTAAAGTATTTTATACTGCCAATTAAAATCCTGAATTGTTTTTATGTCAAAGAACTTATTAAAATTCATAAGAGAATACTTTTTAAAAGAAAGTTAGCTTCCTGACACACAGAAAAATAAACATTATTAATATGTAGGTATGTACTCAAGTTTTAATCTTCTTCATATGGGCAAATATTCTTTGTAAATAATTATTTTGCAACTTGTTTCTTGTTAACAATGCATCACTAATATCATTCAAAAACCAATCCATAGGGCTGACAAATTGATTCAGCAGGTAAGAGTATTTTCCTCCAAGACTGTGACATAAGTTCAATCTCTAGGACCCACTTGGCAGAAGGAAGGAGTTGGATTCTGCAAGCTGTCAACTGACCTCCACACATACTTGGTGGCATGAATTTGCCTGCACACACACAACCACACACATACACACACACACACACACACACACACACACACCAACAAAATGAATAAATAAAATCGTAAGAACTTCCAAATCTTTTTGATTTATTACATCGTGTTCTTCTGTGTGAATTACCATATTGAATTTCTCAAACCACTACAATTAAGCATCTAACCTCTGCCCAGTTTTTCTGTGTTATTAACAATGCTGTTGATTGCATGTCTATAAACATATCATTTATCAGTAGTCTGATTACTTCCATGGAATTTTCCAGAAGTAAAATATTTAAAACAAAGGCATACATATCTAAACACCCATGACATATAGCACCAGTTTCCTTCAGGAAATTTTGATCCAATTTGCTTTTAAACAAATGTACATAGGATAGTTCACTGTCATCCTAGCTTCTCCAATAAAGTATCTTGTGGATTTATGTGTCTGCATTTATTTATTGTGTGTGTGTGTGTGTATGTGAATATGCATATGTGTATCTGCTTGTGTGCCACCATGCGCATGTGGAGGCCAGAGGGCAACTTGCAGGAGTCAGTTCTCACCTTCCATCATCTGAGTTTCAGGGATCAAGTTCAGGTCATCAGGCTTAGCAACAAGTCCCTTCACCTACTGAGCCATCCTTCCAGAACCTCTTCTTATTTTTAAAGCATCATTAGCTTTTTAGGCAATCGTTTCATTCAGGGATGCCTTTCCAAGAGTTAACAGAATATCTCTCTTGTTCACTGTTCACTGTGTACTCAAGCCATCAGTTTGTTCTTGGAAGCCTATTTTTCCAGACATACGGTTGAAGTGAGATTTTTTGGTTTCTTTGTTTGTTTGTTTTTGTTTTTGTTTTCATAGATTCTCTATTTTTCTGATTTTACATCGCTATGACAAAATACTGGAGAAAACTATTTAAAAGAAAGATGGGGGCAGCACGATAGCACAGGAGGAAAAGGTCATTGCCACCAAGACTGATGACCTGGATTTGATGAAAGGAAATAATTGACTCCACCAAACTGTCTTCTGTCCTCCACCCATATACTGTGGCATTCTCACCCGTCTGACCCCCCCCGCCCCAACTAAAATAGATAACTGTTTAAAAAAATAAAAAGGTAGACAGATTTATCTGAACTCACATTCCAGAAGTTTCCAGGGGTTTCAAAGCATGATTGCTCTGCTCAACCCAGGCAGATGAGGAGGCAGGAGAGTGTTACAAAGGAAGCTGAATGGAGCAGAGCTGCTTGCTTCATGATCAGCAGAAGCAGGGGAGGAAGGAGGGGCCAGAGAGAAGCTGTTCAGGACATGGCCTCCCATATCTACTACCTCAGCCTCTCCTCACCTTCCATACTTAGGGCAGCCCCACCCCTACCCCACACCAAAGCTTATCTAGTTTTCAATCCATCCATGGGTTAATATTAAACTATCTATTATATCAAAGCCTCAATAATCTAATTGTTTGTGGAAATGGCCTTACAGACACATCTAGAAATATGTACCACTAGTCTCCTATGGATCTCTTAGTCCAACCAAGGTGACAATAGAGATAACCACTATTGCATTTTTGCTCCATCTCCATTGATATAATCTTCATTGATGTAGTTTTCTTCAATGTACAAATTGAACAACGATTTGTTGTTTTCTTTTCAAGTACAAGTTGTTATATATGGGATATTCTTGAAAGATAACAAATAAATTTAGGAATTCAAGCAACCACCAGAAAATGAGAGAGAGAGAGAGAGAGAGAGAGAGAATGTTTCCAAAGTTGAGTGGAAAGGGAAGACAAAGATCTTGGAGGGAATTGAGAGAGGGGGCTGAATATGATCAAAATACAGCTTACAAAATTCTCAAATGATTAAAAAAACATTATTTCTTATAAAAAAGAAAATCCTAATACAAGCTTAAATTTTCTCCACTTTTGACTTTAACAATTAGGTTTCATGCATGATGAAAACAATCTAGCCAACTTCACATTAACAGAAATCTATCAACTTGTATAATAAAGCAAGGGCAGCGATGCCTCAAAAAAATCACCTTCTGCCATCACACAGTGCTGGCAGTCTGAGCCTCTGACTTCTTTAAGGCTACTCCTAGATGTGTTGGTGAGATACCCTGCATTTCTAAGGTCATTCCTACAAAAATAATGCCAAATTAAAGACATCTCCCTACTCAGGATAGATTACATCTATAAAGGGTGATTAAAGACAACTTTAACCAATATTTAAGATATCAGGAGATCAAAATTATGTTTAGTGTCAAAATAACCAATATTAATTTCCTTTTAATACTCCTGCTGTGTTCTAGATCCTTGTTAATATTCCCAATGTATTCTTAAATTGTTATATGGATCAAACATCTTCTTTATCATACATCCCAAGATTGTGACTTATCACTCACAAACCCACATTTAAAACATCTTTCTCCTTCTGTGAGAATGATTCTGCAGCATGTGTGTATGTGTGTGTGTGTGTGTGTGTGTGTGTGTGTGTGTGTGTGTGTGCGTGTGCATGTGCACATGCCTGCCTGTCCTCTCAGTAGTGAGGTGTTTTGTCATTGACAGGTCTCTTTCTGGTTATATGATAACGGAATTTATCTTTTAATGCCTAAAAGTTATCTCTCTGATGTCACAAAATCACATTGATGCATTAATTGGGACATCCTAATTATTATTGTTTTGTTTAAAAATTTGTTTCCAGTTAGCTTCTCTTTATGTTGAGTCCAAAATACCTTAGACTAGAGTATCCCCTAAAGGCCATTCTAGTACAACAATTCTTTATTATTTTATGTGACTTTCTTACTCATTGCCATATTTGATTCCCTAGCTTCATCAGATGAGGAGGACACCAAGACAGAAGTGTGGTTGACCTCCTTTTCCATGTCCATTCTTACACCAAAGGTAAAGCGCAACACGTAAAACTGTTACAAATTCCAAGACTTATAAAGCTGCCACTGCCATCACATACAAGCCTCATCTTCTGCTCTGATGATGTTCATGAGATGTCGTTGGATCTTTTCAAACCAGTCTGTCACCCTAGTTTTCTTTATTTGAGAGTCACTGTGGTGGTTAATATTAACTGTTACCCAGACAGGGTTGAGAATCACTTAAAAGATTATCCAGATTATGTTAACTGCGGTGTGAGGATCCATGATGGGTGGCACCATTCCGCAGGCTGGAGTCCCAGACTGAATAAAAGGAGGGAGTTGAGTGTTGTCATTCATCTCCGCTTCCTGTCTGTGGATACAATGTGACCAACTGCCTCATGGTCCCATTGCTATTGCCCCCTCACCATAATGAATTGTACCATCAAGTTGTGAGTCACAATAACTCTTTTGAAAGGCAGTTTGTCATAGAAACTTCAAGTAACTAATAGAATCATCTAATGAGTGGTCTGTTTATTTGCTTACTGTGTCAGTGGCTGGTTTTTTAGGTTTAATTCTGGGCCCAAGTGGAAGCCTGGCCAAGCACAAGATTAAGATTCCTCTGGTAATGAACATGTATGACGACTAAAAACAACTATTAGACTATAGGTATTCACAAACAATTCAACCATTTTCAACATATTACCTCCATAGATAATGTGGGAAGTTTTCACAACTCACTTTGAAGCTGTTGAACTCTGTAAATTTCTGAAAAAGGAAAAAAGCTCTTCAGTGGACTTGTTTCATTACCCAACTTTCCTTCTGCTCTAACTTCTCAACTTTCTGCTCAGCCTTCACCAAGCTCACCCCTACTTAGTTACTCAATTGCTTCTTCCCCACTCCACTGCCATGGCCACTACAGGATTCCTCAACCTTCAACAAAATTGTCAAGCTTCAGAAAATATATATGAAGCCTCTCTGGCCCTGCATCAACAGCATCAGAAACTCACTAAGTGTGCTGAGAGGAAACTTCTTATAGATAAAATGTGACATGCACCTAGGCTCACATGTTTGCATGCATGATCCTCAGCTAAGGGTCCTCTTTAGGGAAATTGTGCAACCATTAAAAGGTGGGGCCTTGCCAAAGAAAATGTGTCATTATAGGTGGGCCTTAATGTTTATAGTCACGTTTTGCTTCCTGACCCACTGGGAAGTGAGCTAACCGTCTCCTGTTCCCATTGCCACACATGAATTGGTCCCAATGTTGTACTTTACCTACCACGATGGACATATGTCTGCTCTGTGTGTGATCCAGAATAAATCAAGTTGCTTCTTGTCAGATATTCAACCACAGTGATGACGAAAGCAACTAATCCAGAACCCATACTCTACTCTGAAAACAATAGGATTATTTTACGTGTGATGGTGTGTTGCATGTCGTGTGCATGTACCTGTTTGTGAGGACACACAGATGTGTGTATGTGCGTGCATGTGTGAATGTTGAGACTGGGAGTTGATTTCTGCTTTCTTTGACAAATCTCTATCTTTCTTTGATTTTTCCTTCAGTTATTTTTATTTATTTATTTATTTATTTATTTATTTATTTATTTATTTATTTGAAGCAGGGTCTCGCTGAAACTGAAGCTAGGCTGACTGGCCAATGGACTTCTGGGCCCTCTAAATGTTGTTATAGGAGCAAGTAGCCACGCCCAGCTTTTCAGGTTCTAGGGCTCCACAGTGCTCAGGTGCTCATGCTGGTGCAGCAGGCCGGCCAACTGAACGTTCTCTGCAGCCTCTCTGTGAATGTTAAACTTCAGGAAACCTTTAGAGACACACAAGGTACACGCTTTTTCAAATGTCGGTCCATGTGGTTAGAAAGCATTGAAATGTAAGTATTTATAAATATAAATATATACAGCTACATCTCACTTACAATTGATTCCTCAACCATTAAAAGAGAAGATATTATTTTATAATATTAATAATCTCCAAGTTAGCCGGG
>CABHPQ010170299.1:0-34785 GCA_902168405.1 Peromyscus aztecus
CGTTCGGACGGAGGCGGGATCGTCTAGGAGCGTCTGGGAGGCGCGAGGTTCCCGGGTACGTGCAGTAGCCGCTCCGGTCCGGTGTCCCTGTCGCGTCCGTCCGCGCGGGCTACTTACGGTGGCCGTGTGCTTTGTCTGCGGCCTTCGGGGCGGGCGAGGCCTATGTCGCGCTGGCCGTGGGTCGGTCCGGAGGACGGGAGGGCGGCCGAGGCCTCGAGCCGAGCCCCGGGATGCCCGACTGCGGCCGAGAGGCCCCTGGGCGTGGTGCTGGCCACCTGTCTGGTCGTGCGGGAACGTGGCCTGGTGCATGGGAAAGGTGTGACCCCTAGGTACCTTGTTCTCTGTCCCTACGGCCCTTGCCCGGGTCAGCACCATCTGCACTTGCCCAAGTTGTGGTTGGTGTCGCGTTGATCATATTCCTTTCTTCGAAGAGCCCCCACAGCAGTCTCGAGGAGGCACCACTGCTTGTTGGGGTTTTACAGTCGGAGTTCAGAGAGGTGAAGTAGTTGTCAGTGTTAACACTGCGCAGAGTGGCAGGGCCGACATTGCTCTTTTAAACCTTCTGTGGCCTCTGTCCTGTGTCGGAGACCCGTGTTGCCCCATCGAACCTTACAGTAACGTGTCTGGGGGGATGTCATTTTGGCCGCTGGTTGGAAGCACAGGCTCCGAGTTAGAGATTGGGCTTGACTTGCAGCTCAACAGTCCTTCTTTCCGTCGACCACTCGGTGTTCATTCCTTGGGGAAGAATGTTGAGTCAAAACAGCAACACGTGGCTCTCTCAGCCTGAGAGAAGCCTAGAGCTGTATGCTGAGGTTCACAGAGTTAGTTATAGGTCCTCTTTTCTAAGAACTGGGGCCATGCTCTGGGTCACCCCACGGGAAAGAGGTCACCATCCTGAACGGAAAATAGCTCTGTATCCCAGTGTATCTCCATCTGCCTTTTTATATAAGAGGTAGTGTTTGACAGGAGTCTGTGGCCACGACTCCTTTCCTACTTGATTAATTCACCAAGCATCAGGTAAAAGTAAGATAATTTATCAAAACTCTTCTCACTTTACCATTCCCAGCCAGTAGCAATGTGTGACCATTGACGTTCCTTAAGTTATCATGCCCTCACTGTTCAGAGAACATCAGCTCTTGTACTGGGCCTTGGCAGTCCTGGCCCTGATCTGGCCTTCGTCCACTTAGAGAAGGGTTGCACTTTTCCCTTTGGCTTTGAGCATACAGCCCATGATGTATTCTCTTGAGGCTGTTGGAGACAAGTAAGCTTGTACCTGTAGGAACCAGAAGTGAGCCCCCCACCTCGAGCCCCATCTCGAGCCCTACTTTTCATTTTTTATGCTGTTTTTGGGGTTCTTTCCCCCCTTTTCTTCCTTCTGACTGTGAACATTAGGCTTGTGGGAAGCACATGGTGCCAAGGATAGGCTGATGAGTTCTTGAATGAATTCCCTGTGAGAAGTGCTTCCTCTGGAAGTGACTGGGGACATAGGTGAATATCACTGATGAGGAAAGACCATGTATATGAGTAGGTTCTTAGTTGGGGGACCAAAGTTTAAGAACTTGGTATAGAAGGAAGGTCATGTTCAGTGACATTTATGAAGTCTTTTATACAGGTATTCCACATTGTTCTTACAGTGGCTTGCAAGGGAGTACTAACAGGTGATCCCACAGACAAGCCAGGAGAGGGACAGCCCCAGCATCTTCTGCCTTTCAGCTTGGGGCATGGGAATTCTATAGTCCACAGGAACTTTATCCAAGCTTTCTAATCTGATGGTAGCCAGCTGAGCAGAGGCCAGTGGGCCAGCATTGGCCAAGAGTGACTTGCCCACTTGGTGACAGCAGGCAAATGGGCTACTGGAGTCCTTGTGATGACCGGCTCTCAGTTGAAAAGCATTGCTCTGTCTCAGCTCAGATGTCCATTTGGCTCATCTTTGGTATTAGGACTCTCCAGGAATGCTCAAGTGAAAATATTGCTAGTCCTTAGGAATTAAGATCCTGCCGTGCATATGGTTCTGGAAATGAGTCACTGTCTTTTTATGAGGATATTAATATCTTATAAAAATACTTCGTATATTTATTTATTTATTTTTGGTTTTTCGAGACAGAGTTTCTCCATGTAGTTTTTGGTTCCTGTCCTGGATCTCGCTCTGTAGACCAGACTAGTCTCGAACTCACTGAGACCCGCCTGGCTCTGCCTCCTGAGTGCTGGGATTAAAGGCGTGCACCACTGCTGCCCGACTTGTTTTTGTTTTTTGAGACAGGGTTTCTCTCTTTAGCCCTGGCCATCCTGGAACTCACTCTATAAACCAGGCTGGCCTTGAACTCAGAGATCCATCTGCCTCTGCCTCCTGAGTACTAGGATTAAAGGTGTATACCACTACTGCCCAGCTATATTTTATATTTTTTATATTTGCATATGACTTTGTGACTAGGGTCTTGTATAGTGTGTGTCTCACAGCTCAAATTCTGCATGTGTGGTGATGCTCGTGTCACTAGGGAAGTTACCTTTCAGAGGGGACTCTGTAGCCAAGCAAGTTTGGAGTTATTTGGCTCTGGTCTCTTTTAGAGCTGAACTCCAATGTGTAGCCATGGATGACGACAGTTTGGATGAGCTTGTGGCTCACAGCCCTGGACCAGATGGACCCCCACGAGTTGGCCCCTCAGAATTGGCCAGTGATGTTGGTAAGCCCCCCACTGCTGGCAGGGTATCTGCATCTTGTGCTTTCTCGAGATTGCTAGCTCCCCTTGGAAGCTTGAATGTCAGTTTTCACTTTCAACCTTTAAAAAAAAAATCTGATTAAGTTATAGAAGTGTCTACATTCATTCTTTTTGTCTTTTTGTTTGCTTTTTTGTTTTGTCTTGTTTTTGAGATGGTATCTCACTGTGTGGTCCAGTCTGTCCTTGAACTTCTAGACTTATGTGATCAGCCCACCTCAACCTCCCAAATAACTGGTAGCTAAGACTACAATCACATGTCATTATATTTGGTCTTTCTGTGGGGAAGAAGGTGTGAGGGATAGAACTTAAGGCCTTGTGTATGCTTGGTAAGAGTCTGCTGCTGAGCTGTATTCTCTATTTTTTGAAACAGGGTCTTGCTATGTAGTATAGGGTAGCCTTGAACAGCAATCCTTCTGACTAAACCTCCAGACTGCAGGGATTGCATGTTTTGTTTTGTTTGTTTTGTTTTGTTTTGTTTTTGATTGGGTTTCATGTATCCCAGGATGGCTTTTTTCTTTTTGGTTTTTCGAGATAGGGTTTCTCTGTGTAGCTTTGGGTCTCACTCTGTAGCCCAGGCTGGCTTCGAGCTCACAGAGATCTGTCTGTCTCTGCCTTCTGAGTGCTGGGATTAAAGGTGTGTACCACCACCGTCCGGCTCCAGGCTGGCCTTTAACTTGATGTATAGCTGAGGATGATCTTGAGCATCTGATCCTTCTGCCTCTACCGCTCAAAGTGCTGAGATTTCAGATGTGTACCCCTGTATCCAGTTTTGTGTAGTGCTGTGCTGGAGATAGAAACCTGGGGCTTCATCATGCTAGGCATGCACACTCTACCAGCTGAGCTGTATTCCAAGCCACTATCTTATTTTTAATAAGAAGCAGCATAAGTGCAGAGTAAGAGGACTCGTTTTCCCCATCATATGCCTCTCTAGCCTCCCCACCCTCCCTCTGGTAGCCTGGCAGTCCTTATCGCTACCTGTGCATTCCCAGCAGTTCTGGCTCTGTGATGCTTAGGTTGTGACAGTGCCCTCACAGGCCTGTGCTTTTCACCTTGTGATCTAGAAGAAAGCAGCAATGGCCACAGTGGAGACTCTGAAGATGACACAGGCAGTGAGCATGAAGATGACACAGATGAGGAAGAAACCGAGGGGCTGTCTGAGGAGGAAGACCCAGAAGATAGATCTGGTAAGATTGTTGGCATTTGAGCCAGTTAGTTCCCTTGACTTTGTTAGTGAGGAGACATCCTATGTTAGAACATCCACAGCTGTCCACACAGGCTGTCACCTGCCACTGGAACAACTGACTCCCGCCACAGGTTTTAGTGTTTTGTTTTTTGTTTGTTTGTTTTTTTTCTTTCTTTAGTTTTTTTCTAGACGAGATTTCTCTGTGTAGCCCTGACTGTCCTTGAACTCACTCTGTAGACCAGGCTGGCCTCGAACTCAGAGATCCACCTGCCTCTGCTTCCCGAGTGCTGAGATTAAAGGCATGCGCCACCACTGCCCAGCTGTAGTTTTTAGTTTTAAAGTTAAGTTTAGTGATAGGATTCTGTGGGTATCTCTTCTGGGAGAGACAGAAAATGAACTATCTAAGAACATTGAGTGGCATAAGCCATGGGATGATGTAGGTAGACTGGAGTTCTAAGATGATGAGCAGGAAGGTCTTGGTAGCCCCTATTCATCTCACAAGGGCCAGTTGCTAGCATTATAGGTGCTGGACAGATTAACATGCCATGAGGGGCATATGGCCTGGGACCTCATTTAGGACATAGGTAGTCCCATCTTGTGGCTCGTTATCTGCTTATTCAACAAGCTCATTGTGTGGCATTATTAAAAAATTCCAGGCTTATATACACTGGTGAAAGTTTGTAACGTTAAACTCCTGCAAAGAACAGTGCTTGAATGGCACACCTCTACTCTGAAAAACCTTCATGGCCTGTGGGCAACGTATGAGGACTCTACGTGGTTTGCTTGGCCCGTCCACCTATGGCCACCTTTTTCAAAGTGTCTTAGGGTTTCCATTGCTGAGCTAAAACACCATGACCAGCCGGGCGGTGGTGGCGCACGCCTTTAATCCCAGCACTCGGGAGGCAGAGGCAGGCGGATCTCTGTGAGTTCGAGGCCAGCCTGGTCTCCCAAGCGAGTTCCAGGAAAGGCGCAAAGCTACACAGAGAAACCCTGTCTCGAAAAACCAAAAAAAAAAAAAAAAACACCATGACCAAAAGCAGCCTGGAGAGGAAAGGGTTTATTTCATCTTACAGTTTGTAGTCTATCATCTAAGGATGTCAGGGCAGAACTCAAGGCAGGAACTTATACAAAGGACATGGAGGAGTGCTGCTTACTGTCTTGCTCTCTAGAGTTGGTTCAGTCTGTTTTCTTATAGCATGCAGGACAACCAGCCCAGGGATGACACTGCCCACAGTGAGCTGAGCCCTTCCACATTATCAATCAAGAAAATACCCCACAATCTCCTCAGTAGGACAGTCTGGTGGTTCATTTTCTCAGTTGAGGGTTTCTCTTCTCAAATGAATCTAGCTTGTGTCAAGTTAACATAAAACGAGCCAGCACACAAACAAAGAGCTCAATTGGACCAGGGTTCTGTAGTTTCCTTCTGACATGGTCCTCAAACCAGGTGGTCACAGAGCACCCACTATGACCTGAATATTAGCCTTTCATTATATGCCCATGGCTGTCAGTGTTAAAGTGGTCCAGAAAGGTAACCCTTAAAATTGGAACAGTACTCATCACAAAGGATTGGAACTGATTGGGAGTTAGTAACTTTGTAATTATACTGACTGCCCAGTTTTCCAAAGCTAGCTATCCTTGAATTCACTCTATAGCCAAAGCTGGGCTCAGATTCCTGGCAATTTTCCTGCCTCGACCTCCTAAACAACTAGGATTAGAGGCATGTGACTACCATGCTTGCCCAGGTGTGTGTGTGTTTTGTTTTGTTTTAATTCTGCGTGTGGACTAGAGAGTGAGTCTGTACTGGGTTGAAGTCACAGACATGGCTTTTCTACCTGTTTCCAGCCTTGAGGTTTTCTTGTCGTATCCTCAGCAGGACTGAACAGTGCTGATGCTGCCAGAGCAGGGGGCAAAAGATGTCAGGCACTGTTGGGTGGCTCCGGCCTCCTTTCCTGAAGTTTGGAGACTAGATGCCAGAAACTGATTATGGATTAGATTGAAAGTGGGACCCACTCAGCCAGGATTCCTGGTATTCCAGAACTCATCATCTAGAGGGAGAGACCAGCTGTGAAGCAGCAATCAGGGCTAGGTGCCCAGAGTGTAACAGGGGTGGTGAGGAGCCTCAACAGCCAGAAGTAAAAAGCGTGGCTAAGCCACAGCCTAATTTACAGGAACTAACTATATAATGTCTTATCACAGAAACAAAGTAACTAAGACAGTATCCAAGGGAGGTGCTAACAAGCGCTAGTACGAACAGTGCAGTAGGCAGCTAGCCTGGAAACTAGGTGCACCTAAAGCCATCTCACTGGTGAGCAGAGTAGAGAAGGGCTCTCTTGGAATGGAACCTTGGTCCAGTTGAGCCCTTTGTTTGTGTTCTGGATAGGTTTTTGTTTGTTTGTTTGTTTGTTTGTTTTTGTTTTTTTTGAGACAGGGTTTCTCTGTATAGTTTTGGGTCCTGTCCTGGAACTCACTCTGTAGACCAGGCTGGCCTCAAACTCACAGAGATCCGCCTGCCTCTGCCTCCCGAGTGCTGGGATTAAAGGTGTGTGTCACCACTGCTCGGCATGCTGGCTAATTTTGTGTCAACTTGACACAAGCAAGATTCATTTGAAAAGAGAGACCCTCAGTTGAGAAAATGTCCCATTATTGTAGAGGTTGGGCTGGAGCAGAGTATTAGTGAGGAACAGGTGATGTAGAGACCGCAGCTCAGCTGAGCGTTGTGAAGCACAGGGAGAAGGCCCATTCTGTTCCTAGTGCCACACAAGAAAGTAGCCAGCATCTGGATTAGCTATCAGGAGGTGCAGTAGAAGGCAAGGAGAACTGTCCAAGAGTCCTGGGTTCCTTCTTACAGGAAATGTCTTTTTACTCTGCCTCTTATTTTTCCCACTCTGTGTCCTGCTGCTAAAGTGTACCTGCTTTTGCTGCCGTTTGTGTGTTTCCCAACTTGATAGGAATAATCTCTTAATATCTTATTCTGAGAAATGAGAATGACTGGGGCCTCATGCTCAGCACCTATTTTTCCCAGCTCCCCAAACAGTGTCAGATATTGCAGCACCTGTGGGTTGTTTTGAATGCACAGAGCCTTCCGCAGTTCCTCTACTCCAGGACAGTCCTTCTCTACTCTGCTCACCAATCCTGTCTCTTTTCAGAATGGACACTATTTGAGCCCTGGCATTTCCCTACCTACCCACCCCCTCATTTTTCAAGACAGCGTTTCTCTCTTTAGTTTTTGCTGTCCTGGAATTCACTTTGTAGACCAGGCTGGCCTTGAACTCAGATCTGCCTGCCTCTGCTCTCCGAGTGCTGGAATTAAAGGCACCACCCCCACTGCCCAGCCAAGCCCTGGCATTCTTAGAGACTTTGTCTTCAGGTGCACCTAGTTTCCAGGCTAGCTGCCTATTGCTCTGTTGGTACTAACACTTGTTAGCACCTCCCTTGGATATTGTTTTAGTTACTTTTTCTGTTTCTGTGATAAGACATCATGACCCAAGGTAATTTATAGAAGAAAGAGTTTATTTGGGGCTTACAGTTCAGAGGGTTAGAGTCCATCAAAGTGGGGAGCAGGGCAGTAGGCAGGTCAGCATGGCACTGGAGCAGTAGTGAGAGCTCACTGGTAATGATGATCATCTTTTGAAACTTCAAAGCCTGCTCAGAGTGACACACTTCTTCCAAGGAGGCCACACCTCCTACTCCTTCCCAAACAATTCCATCAACTGAGGAACAAGTATTCATATAGATGAGCCATTCTCTTTCAACAACGTATTTTAAGGGTGTTATTTGGCAACCTAAATGAGAGTTCAGTGAGGGAAACTGCTCAGGTCCTTGGCCGTCTGTACCTTTTTTTCTCTATCTTCCAGTCAATAGGGCCATTGTTATCAGCATGCAAAGCATTGCTCTGTAGACACTATGGAAATCGGGGCCAAACAAGATGGCCAGTTCCCTACCTTCAAATTGCATAAGAAGAATCAGCTTACCTGTTCCATTTTGCTGCCATGAGCCTTTAATTACACAGAAAAGCTGAAGTTAATCATTCTGTTATGTGCTTAGTAATATTTCAAAATATTATGGACATCTCTTTCATCAGTTTACCTCTGTGGTGTAACAAATGGCCACAAACTCAGGAGCTAGGAATAGTATGTTTATTATTTGTATGTTTCCATGGGTCAACTGGGTCTCTTTCTCTCTTGGTTTTTCAAGACCAGGTTTCTCTGTGTTTCCCTGGCTATCCTGGAACTTGCTCTGAGTAGACTAGGCCAGTCTTAAACTCAGAGATCCTCCTTCCTCTGGCCTTCCAAGTGGTAGGATGAAAGGTGTGCACCACTGGGTTCAACTGAGTTTCTTATTTGGGTGTCACCAAGTAGCTTCACAATATCAGACAGGCTTCCTTTCTAAGCTTCAATCCTTATCCAAGCCCCCTCCCTGCCTGCTGGTAGATTCCTCATGGTTTAAAAGAAAGGAGCCCTGCAGGGCGTTGGTGGCACACCCCTTTAATCCCAGCACTCGGGAGGCAGAGGCAGGTGGATCTCTGTGAGTTTGAGGCCAGCCTGGGCTACCAAGTGAGCTCCAGGAAAGGCACAAAGCTACACAGAGAAACCCTGTCTCGAAAAACCAAAAAAAAAAAAAAAAAAAGAAAGGAGCCCTATTTTCTAGCTGGTTGTTTACAGATCATTCTTAGCTACCAGGGTTATCGGCTCCCTTAGGAGTACATGTTAGCAATTTGTGCCCTTCTAACCCAGCAAGAGCAGCCTCTCTGACTTCTCTCTCTGCCAACAGCCGGGGAGCCTCTGTGCTTTGAAAGTGCTCACCTGTTGCCTACCACTTGGTAGGTAGAGGCAGAAGGATCAGAAGTTCAGAGTCATTTCATCTACATAGTCACCTTGGGATACATGAGACCCTTTCTCAAAAAAACATGAACAGTAGCAGATGGTGAGATTGCTAAGAGCTTGCTACTAAGCTTGACAGTTTGAGTTCAGTCCCTGAAATTCACTTGGTAGGAGAGAAACAATTCCCATAACTTACCCTCATCTTGCCCAATAAGTAAACAGGTTTTTTTTTTTTGTTGTTTTGTTTTTTTTAAGAGTTCACCTGGCTGGGTGGCAGTGGTGCACGCTTTTAACCCCAGCACTTGAGGGGGGGGGTGCGCAGAGCCAGGTAGATTTCAGTGAGTTCGAGGCCAGCCTGGTCTACAGTGCGAGATCCAGGACAGGTACTAAAACTACACAGAGAAACCCTGTTTCGAAAAACCAAAAAAAAAAAAAAAAAAGTAAAAAAGAAAGAAAAGGTTTCACCTGGTGGGATTTCAGTCAGCTAAAGATAGTTTCCCTTTGTGGGTTGGCAGCAGGGCTCTGGAGAAGGGGGCCAGCACCTTTGCTAGTCCCACCCACAAAGAACTGAATTCTGAGGCCTAGTGGATCTGCTTCTCTAGTCCCTATGACTTATGTGTTTAGTAGTTCACAGGAGGGTGTTTGCTAGCTGTAGTGGTACATTGAATGCATCTTCAATGTTCTACTGGCCGGGCCCCTGCTTCATACTGCTGAGAAATTGACCACATCTTTTAAAGCCACTAACCCAGTTAGGGGCCACATCTTCTGGCTGTATCCCACAAGGAAGGAGGAAGAGAGGCCCAAGAAGGAGGTCTCATCTGATTACAGATATTTGTTGTCATTGTGTTGAAAGACTGTGCAGCCATGCAAGAGGTGTTGTTCCAAGGAGGCATTCTTGGAGGCTTAGTCATTAGTTTGTCATGTGGCGTGCTCCCCCTACCCTCCAGAGCTAAGAGCTGAGGACTGAACCCAAGGCCTTGCACTTGCTAGGCAAGTGCTCTATTGCTGAGCTAAATCCCCATCCCCTTGTGGCTTAGTCATTAGCTCCATCTTCTCTGAAGCCCGTGATAGCTCCTGACACCTTACTTCTTGGATGCTCTGTCTTTACTCTGAGGCTCAGTTGTGAGGACTTAGCCAATATCCCTGTCCCCTTAGTTCAGAGAGCTCTGGTCAGAGAGGATTTGGGTAAGGAGACGTGGTTAGCTTGGCTACTCAGAGTGGGCACTTTGTGAGTGTGGCCTTGCAGGTAGATGGGGAGACATGGCCCAAGAGGAGCTGGGATTCTGGCTGGCTAGAGGCTGCTTTCCTAAGTGCATCCTGAGTCTGATCAAGGCTGGTCCTTGAGTACACACTCATTCCTGTATTTACTAAAAGTAGAATGCTTCTCTTTACCCAAGGTTCTGAAGATTCAGAAGACGGAGTAGAAATGGCAGCGGCAGCAGTGGAGACTCAAGGGAAGCTAGAAGCCAGCAGTGCCCCCACTTCTGATGATGATGCAGAAAGCTGCCCCATTTGCCTCAATGCATTCAGGGACCAGGCTGTGGGCACCCCAGAGACATGTGCCCACTATTTCTGCTTGGACTGCATCATTGAGTGGTCCAGGGTGAGTTGGCTTTTCGAAACCTGCTCCTCTGCAGCAAAGCTCAACACAGGACTGAGTCCTAGGCCCTCAGCACTGTCGAGAAGGTTTACCCTGGGGATGTGACTATGGGTGATGGGGCTCCAGAGAGGACTCCGGGTTTTCTGAGGATCAGGACATAGATCCTGAGGCAACCTCACATAGTATGAAATGGCCACTGTAGATACTGAAATACTGTGTGATTACTCAGTTCTGATGGCCAGTAATGAAGAGACATAATTACATCATGCTGCCTACCTCAGAGTGAACTTTTAGAAGCATTGCCTGACTCTTTTCCCACTGGCAAAGAACTTTATATATGTACAGGTGCATGGTGTGTGCCCGTGCTTACCTGTAGATGCTGAAGGATGCCATGTGTCCTGCTCTGTCACTTTCCACCTTATTCCTTTTGAGACAGGATGTTTTACTCAAGCTAGAGCTGGATAGGCAGCCAGTAAGCCCCCGAAATCCTCATCCTCTGTGGCATTGGCATTAAAAAGTCCATGTATTATATAATCTTGCCTAGGGAAGGTCCTTGATCCTCACACAACTATAGTGGCAGGGACATAACAGGGAGGTGGCAGATCGGGGTGACCCTTCAGTTTATACATTTATCAAAATTTAGTAGAGTACCCAGCTAAAGAGATTGTGTTTTCTCGTATACAGTAAAATATTTGTAGCATGAATCTGATCCAGCATATACTCAGAAAACAAATGCTGAAAATATACTAGAGATGTTCAAGGTCTTGTGTGCAGTTCACAGAGGTTTGAGAGAATGTGGGATAGCAAACGGGCCGAAATGCTGTCCACTTGGTCTTTCCTTCCCTCCTCTCCTTTTCCTTCTCATCAACATGCCACCTATACGGAACATGCATCCAGCTTGCTGACCCTTCTCCCTCATCAGCATGGTGGCTTCAAAACACAGACATGTTGCCGGGCTGTGATGGCGCACGCCTTTAATCCCAGCACGCAGGAGGCAGAGGCTGGCAGATCTTTGAGTTTGAGGCCAGCCTGGGCTACAGAGTGAGTTCCAGGAAAGGCTCTAAAGCTACACAGAGAAACCCTGTCTTGAAAAAAACAAACAAACAAAAAAAACACAGACATGTTTTCTTCACCAAGTTCTAGCATCTTGGCATAGGAACTTAGCCAAGACCAAGGCTTTCAGTAAAAATTTCTTCGTAAAAGGAATTATTATTTATTTATTTATTTTATTTATTTATTTTTTTTCCCGAGACAGGGTTTCTCTATGTAACCCTGGCTGTCCTAGAACTCACTCTGTAGACCAGGCTACCCTCGAACTTGAACTTAAGGAGATCCACCTGCCTCTGTCTCCTCAGTGCTGGGGTTAAGGTGTGCACCACCACTGCCTGGCTAATAAAAGGATTTTTTAAAATTTATTTTTATTTTTTTATGCAGTGGTGTTTTACCTGCATGTATGTCTGTGTGTGGTATTGGATCCTCTGGGACTGGAGTTACAAACAGTTGTGAGCTCCCATGTGGGTGCTAGGAATTGAACCTGGGTCCCCTGGAAGGGCAGTCGGTGCTCTTAACCAGTGAGCCATCTCTCCAGAACCTAATAAAAGGAATATTTTTTAAATTA
Source organism: Peromyscus aztecus (assembly GCA_902168405.1). Lineage (NCBI taxonomy): Eukaryota > Metazoa > Chordata > Mammalia > Rodentia > Cricetidae > Peromyscus > Peromyscus aztecus. The sequence goes on from CABHPQ010170299.1 coordinate 11,939, forward strand.
TTATTATTATTAATATTTTTCTGTTTTGAGACAGTTTCTCTGTGAAACAGTCCTGGAACTCACTCTGTAGACCATGCTGGCCTTGAACTCACAGAGATCCACCTGCCTCTGCCTCCCAAGTGCTGGCATTAAAGGCATGCGCCATCATCGCCCGACCAATAAAAGGAACTTAAAAATTTTTTGGAGACATACTCTCTGTAGATCAGGCTGGCCTCAAATTCACAATCCTCTTACTTCCCAAATGCTGGGATAATGGGCAGGTGCCCCAACATTTAGCTTGAAATTGTTAATAAGTAAATTCTTTATTTTGAAGACAGTAATGATAAATGAAGGTGTTTGTGCAGGATTCTGATATAATCTTTATTTCTTACAGAATGCCAACTCCTGTCCAGTTGATCGAACAATATTTAAATGTATTTGTATTCGAGCCCAATTTAATGGTAAAATCTTAAAGAAGGTAAGTGTGGTTGCTGCCTACCCCTGCTTGTGACCTTGTAGGAAGGACCATGATCTTAAGTAGTGACTTGCTTCTCTCAGTGAGGAGGTTGTCAGGTCAGTTAGGCTTACAAAGGAGTAACTGAGGCATCCATTTTGGCCCTGAGCAAAGCCCAGGGCTAGGGCTGTCCATAGTTTCTGGGGCACAGGGTAGGAGTCCTGGTGGAGATGTTAGGGTTTCTGGGTTTCTATCCCTCACCCCTTCTTACTCCAGAGCTTCTCTCCAGCCTGCTCCTTAGCAGTTGCAGTCATGGTAAGGAGAGGTTGTACTAGGATGGACAAAGGACCGTGAACTAAAGTTTGGAAAGTGTCGTGGGATAGAAAGAAAGGTGTTTCCTCCTCTCTCACATAAATAAAGGCTTTGCAGATTTATTACCTGTTGTTCCTCCCTCCCTCTCCTATCCCTTTCTCTTCTCTACCCTTTCCTCCTTCCTCCACTCCCTCCTCCTTCCTTCCCTCCCTCCCTTTCTTTTCTTTCTCTCTCTTTCCTGTCCCTCCCCCTTTCTCTCTCTCTCTTTTTCTTCCTGCCTCTCTTCCTCCTTTCCATGGATCAGATTCCAGGCCTTGTGCATCTAGGCAAGCTAGACAACTAAGAGCTACATCTTGAACCCTGTTTGGTTTGGTTTGTTTGAGTCTTACTATGTAGATCAGGTTAGCCTGGAACTCACTGAGATCTTCCCGCCTAAATCTCCTGAGTGTTAGGATTAAAGGTGTGCACTACCTCATAGCAGCCCTGTTTTTAAACAGATTTTTTGTTTTTGTTTGTTTGTTTTTCAAGACAGGGTTTCTCTTTGTAGCTTTGGAGCCTGTCCTGGAACTCGCTCTGTAGACCAGGCTGGCTTCGAACTCACAGAGATCCGCCTGGCTCTGCCTCCTGAGTGCTGCGATTAAAGGCATGTGCCATCGCCACCAGGCCTGTTTGTTTGTTTGTTTGTTTTTAAAGCAGGGTCTCTATGTAACCCTGGCTGTCCTGGAAGTCACTCTGTAGACCAGGCTGGCCTCAAACTCAGAGATCTGCCTGCCTCTGCCTCTGAAGTGCTGGAATTAAAGGCGTGCGCCATCACTCCTGGTCCCTCATGTAGCTCTTTTATTTTCCTCTTTTACCTGACATGCAGTGGAAAGAACATACAGGTCACCATATGTCTTAGTTAGGATTTCTATTGCTGCAACGAAACACCATGACCAAAACACAAGTTGGGGAGGGAAGGTTTTATTTGGCTTACACTTCTGTATTGCTGTTCATTGTTGACGGAGGTCAAGACAGGAATTCACACAGGGCAGGAACCTGTAGGCAGAAGCTGATGCAGAGGCCATCCATGGAGGGGTGCTGCTCATGGCTTGCTCAGACAACTCTTATAGAACCTGGGACCACTAGCCCAGGGGTGACACTACCTAATAGTGGATGGCAAGAAAATGCCACCCAGGCTTGCCCATAGGCCAATCTGGTAGGGTTATTTTCTCAATTGAGATTTCATCTTCTAAAATGATGTATGTAGTTTTATGTCAACTTGACATAAAACCAGCCAACATAGAGTCCAAGTAGATCTTGGGCCAATAGATTTACTCTAGATAAGATACATGTTGTCCTTTGAATTGACCACTCAGATCCTGAGGGTACATTCAGTGACCAGCAGTTCTGTCTTCAGATTCCAGTGGAAAACACTAGAGCCTGTGAGGATGAGGAGGCAGAGGAGGAAGACCCGACCTTTTGTGAGGTGTGTGGCAGGAGTGACCGTGAGGACCGACTTCTGCTCTGTGATGGCTGTGATGCTGGGTAAGGGGAATGGTGCCTTCTACCTGCCTTGCAGACTGTTGAACTGGTCAGAAGAGCAGGGTGGGGAGGACTGAGGGCTCCACTGTGGTGTAGGGCCCTAATAGGGCGCTGTGACTTACAGACAGTGACTCTGATACCGCTTGTACTTCCTTGAGGCTGCTCAAAGGCCGTGCAGTGTATCAAGACCAAAGAAAAGAAAGATAGGAGAGTGGGCAGACAGGCTGAGGGCTTGCCTTGAGGACTACATCATCTTGGCTGCTCTGGCTCCTTGCATCTTTTTTTACTATTATTCTTTTCACTGTGTGTGTGGTCAGTATCTGGATATGTGCATGTGAGTGCAGGTATCTGTGGAAGCCACAGGCATTGGATCACCCTGGAACTGGAATTAAAGATGGGTGTAAGTTCCTGAAGTACCCTTGTACCCTGCAAAAGCAATATATAGTTCTAACTGCTGAGCCATCTCTCTAAGCCCTCTCCATTCACCTTTTCAATATAATGGAAGTCACTCCGTCACTCCCAGCACAGCAGCAGGAGGGAGAGTCAAGAATATCCACGGTGTGCTTACCTATGACCCTGTCTTCTGGGACCTTGCTGGTGTTCTGAGTTAAGAAGGAACTGGCCTCCTCAGCCTCTTTCTGGGTCTTTAGCTTTTCATTAGAAAGGTTTTCTTGCTATAAAATTGTGACTAAAGAGTTTATACAAATACTCTTCCCCAAATGGTGAGGCTGGTGAATCTGAAATGTTTCTTAGGGCAGGAAATAGCAGTTTCAAGGTTTGTGCAAAAGGTTTTTCCTATCCAGCTGGAAGCTGGGAGCTGTCTTCTGAACTTGCCCTCACTCCTTTCACTGGAATTCTTTCTGTCCTGCCATTTGTGCTGGCTCCACCGGCTCTACTGCTGTGTGTGACGTGCTCCACAGGAACTGAGTTCCGTCTTCCCAAGGCATGTGGCCGCCTCTTTCCTCGCGCACCTGTTCAACACCTCACAACACTTGGGCCTACCTGCCCTCGGTGCCAGTACTCCATGGATTTGGTCTCCCTCCTTCCCTGAAATTTATTTGAATCCATGTTTTGCCACAACTTCCTGAATGTCTCTACCTTACTGACTATAACTCTTCAAGAGTCCTACAAGCATCCATGGCCTCCTTCCTCTTACTTTGTGGATTATTTATTCACTTTGAAACGGGCTATGATTATATAGCCACGGCTTGCCTGGAATTGTCTATGTAGACCAGGTTTGCCTACTTCTGCCTTTGCGTTCTGGAATTAAAAGCATCTAGCACCTTGACTGGCTTGTTTTACTTGAGATAGGGACGTCAACTGGCCACAAACTGTGTAGGCCAGGCTGTGTTGTAACAGCTCTCTTCTCTTATGGGCACTGCAGGTGGGAACCACTCTGCCTGAGTCAGTAAATCAGTGTTTTGTTTCTAGTCCTAGGAACTTGTATCAGGGGTTTTCTGTCTTCATTAAGACAAGTAACAATGGGGCTGGAGAGATGGCTCAGAGGTTAAGAGCACTGACTGCTCTTCCAGAGGTCCTGAGTTCAATTCCCAGTAACCACATGGTGGCTCACAACCATCTGTAATGAGATCTGGTGCCCTCTGGCCTGCAGTCATACATGCTGTATCCATAATAAATAAATTAAAAAAAAAAGACAAGTAACAAGAGTTACTCATTAATTTCTATATTTCACTTAACAGATAAAGCAGTCCTGTTAGATCTGAAATATTTAAATTAGAACATATTAGTGATTCTCATACTTCTGAGCACTTAAATACTGTTGATTTTTACAGTTTTCTCTGTCTTCATAGTTGTGCTTCAGCTCACAACTCTTAAACTTTCTCATTCATTTTGACACAGTCACAAGGCTTTCTATAGATGCTTTGATTTCTGTGTGTGTATATATGCTTGATAGTTTACACAATAAGGTAAAGATTCTCTTTGAGTTTTAAAGAATTACGGCTCACTTTAAAGGGCCATGTTCACAGGGAGACTGGAGAAAGTGAGGGAAGAGCTTGGGATGGAATTTAGTTAAGTTTCTTTATGGCTTTTCAAGCTTTGTGTTGGTATATGAAGTGTTTGAGAGAAATAAGCCAACTCGTTTTGTTTGTTTGTTTGATTTTTAAAGCAGGGTTTCTCTGTGTAGCTTTTCGCCTTTCCTGGAACTCACTCTGTAGCCCAGGCTGGCCTCAAACTCACAGAGATCCGCCTGCCGCTGCCTCCTGAGGATTGAGATTAAGGCATGCGCCACCACCGCCCGGCTTAGGCCAGCCCTCTTATATGTGATATCCAGTGAGTGTCATATGCCTGACTGTCCCTTGTGGAGTAGGGTTTGTAAAGGAGTGGGTTTTCTCTGGTTCAGTGCTGTGGTCAGTACAGGATAATTACGTCACATTGAATTCAGGGTTGGAATTTCAGAAAACCTTTAATTGGCTTGTGCATTTCTGCTCACCTCGGGGCCACTTGTGTATTCTGCTGTATAGAAAGGTAGAGAGTTGGCTCAGTGCTTAAGAGTGCTTATTCCTCTTGCAAAGGACCTGGGTTCAGTTCCCAAGTTTACAGCTACCTGGGTAGTTTATAATCACCCATAACTTCCAGGCATTCACGTAGTACACACGTATATATGCATAATATAAATCTAAAAAGAAAAAGAACTTTTTTTTTAAAGGAAAGAGAGGTAGAAGGTGCCAGCACAGCACTTCTCAAAGTTTATTACTGGAAAGCTTGATGGAAAGAAAAACACCTGAAGCCAGGCATGGTGGCTCACGCCTTTAATCCCAACACTGTCAGTTCCAGGCCAGCCAGGGCTACATAGTGCGGTCCTGTCTGAAAAAGACAAAGGCTATAGACAGAAAAGCTTAGGGTGAGGTCGAGGATGAGTGCGGGGCTTCTTAGGGGAGCCTCTTCAAGAACTCTGTAGCTCAGCTCTTCACAGCTGTCAATGCCCTGTCCTTGAGGGTCTTGAAGGAGACTTAATGGCATAGTATGGTTGAAACATGGACAATTGGGCTGAAATGTGATTGGACAGGCAGGGATAGCCAGTGCTTCAGGCAACAAAGCCTCTGCCCAGACTTGCATGATCCTCTCTGCAAGCATGACGCAGGACTTACTCCAGGACCGTGTTCTCTCCCCAGCCCCTTAGAACACTCTCTGAAAAGAAAGGTGACTTAGTCATCTGCTGCCAGACATAGCGGCCCAAAGAGTTTCTGTGACCCACCTTCGGAGTGTGCATTGGAGGCAGGGACTATGTTTAAGGACCAGGATATACTGAGTATCCCATAATGTGGGGATGTGGTTCAGCCATTGGCAGGATGCACTGTGGACTGGGTATATGTAGATGCCATCTTTGCAACTTGGTTTGTTGTGAGACTTGAGGTTCAAGGTTAGGACTAACACTGTACCTCTTGTTCCCATAGGTACCACATGGAATGTTTGGACCCTCCTCTCCAGGAGGTGCCTGTAGATGAATGGTTCTGCCCAGAGTGTGCGGCCCCTGGTGTTGCTCCCACTCATGGTAATGTGAAATCCCTTCCTGCAGAGCACTTGGGTCTTTCTTATTGTCAGTTTTGGAGAAGGACCATGGAAAAAAGCTGGACTTGTTATATAGGGAGTACCTCCATCAGGGAGAGGGTTCTCTCTCTGTGGACTCCTAGGTAGGAGCTGGAGTTACTAAACCTTTGGAGGCCATGGCAGGTTGTCTTTTTTTTTTTTTTTTTTTTTCTTTAATTGGGGTTTAATTTTTTGGGATTTTTTTGTTTTTGTTTAAGACAGAGTCTCTCTCTGTGTAGCTTTGGCTGTCCTGGAACTTGCTCTGTAGACCAGGCTGGCCTTGAACTCCCAGAGATCCTTCTGCTTCTGCCTCCTGAGTGCTGGGATTAACGGTTGTCAATATGGGGCTCTCAGTTCTTAAGGCCTGTTGGGGAAAGCCTATGATGTGTAGTGCTTATGACCCAGCAGCCTCTGGCTCTCTTCCAAGATGCAGCTCCTGTGAGTGATGAGGAGATCTCCCTGTTACTGGCGGATGTAGTGCCTACTACCAGCAGGCTTCGACCTCGAGTAGGCAGGACCCGGGCCATCGCTAGGACACGACAGAGTGAGAGAGTGAGGGCAACTGTGAACCGAAACCGGATCTCCTCTGCCAGAAGGGTCCAGGTAGGTGGCTGGCACTCGGCTGGGTCTATGAAGGTGGTCTCTGGACCTGGGAACTGGACTGATGAGGCTCCGCTGGCAATAAAGGGTCCATAGCATTCTCACATGCCAGGCCTAGCATGCATGCAGTCAGCCTGGCAAGAGAGCAGGTGAGTGCACTGGAGACACTATACTTCTCCTATGTGCCAGCAGGACCAGTGGGACTGCCTTCTCAAACAAATGCTTTGATGGATGGGATGATGATTTTGGGAAATTCCCTCTGGTATGAAAAAGGCCACTCACTGGCTCTTCACCCCTTCCAGGCACAAGAGATTTTCTTCCTTGCGCCTGGCTCCTGGCACTCAGTGTTAGATGTCTGTGGCCTCTGTTCTAGGTGCTGAGGAAGCTTAGAAGTTCTTTCTATGAAGTCATATTCCCGTGGTCAATATAGTGACATCAGGGTCCAAGCTCCAAATAGGTTGGAGGACTGGGGACTATCTCCTGTCCTATGCCCTAGCCCTGTAATCTCCATTTTGGCACTTGACTCTGAGCTTATGCTTGCCTTTCCTCTTTTGCTTTGTGCCCTGGATGCAGGACAGTGTTGGGGACTGCTGTTTCTCACTTACCTCTTTGTTTTCTATCTGCTGGCTCTTTCCCTATTCCCTGCTAGACCCTCATCACCACATACCTGCCTCATTTGGGGCTTTCCTCTTGACTCACCCCTGCTCCCTTCCTTTTTCCAGCTTGGACCTCCATTTGCTCCTTCAAAGCAGCTGAATGCCCCAGTTCATTCTCTTTTTTTTTTTTTTTTTGGAGCTGAGGACCGAACCCAGGGCAGTTAAATCCCCAACCTCGCCCTAGTCCATTCTTGCCTTGACCTTCCCTCCTAGAAACTCTGCCAGGAACCACTGTCATTGTGATCATGCTGTCCATTCTTGGTAGAAGTGGAGGGAGGTGGTTCCAGTGCCAAACTCTTCTGCTTTTCTGGTCAATTTGATGAGTTTGCACTGACTATCTACTGACATGGCCCGGCTCAGTGTCCCATCCATGGAAAGGGTGGTCACCCACTGAGTGGCTCTGTGTCTTGTGTGCAGCATGTGCCCAGGTACCTCATGTCTTCTCTGCTGGATGAAACCATCGAGGCTGTGGCCACTGGTCTGAGCACTGCTGTATACCAGCGTCCCTTGACACCTCGTGTCCCTGCAAAACGGAAAAGGAAGGCAGGTAAGTTGGCACGGTGTGCTTGATTCCCACGGGGAACTCTGCTGGGGTCCAATTGTGTGATCGTTTCTGATTGCTCCTGCACCTTTCTCAGCCAGAAGTACAGCACACCCTTCATATCTGTGGCTTCCACGCTGACAAGCCCATCTAGACCTAGCTAAACAACACTAGGGAAAAAGAAGCACATCTGGGCTGATGGGGACAGATGTGCTGTTGTCATTCCCTGATTGAGGCTATATTTGCTGTTGACATGGCTTCTACATTTCCTAAACCTAAAAATACCCAGAGCTAGTGTAAACTGTAAGTGAACACTGTGACACATTGTAGAGGGACCTAGAACCCTGAGACCACCTCTGCATCCTGATCTTACCGTACTGACCTGACCCTCCGCTTCTGAATACTGTTTGATGGTCCTAGTGGGCTCAACTCAGTGTGGACTTGGGGATTCCTGCCTCTCTAGGTGGGTCGTAATTTATCTGTAGTCTCTTAAAAATATACTTAATGAGGCTGGCAAAATGGCTGAGCTTGCTGCCAAACCCGACGACCCAAGTAGGATCCCTGAAATCTGCCTGATAGAAAGAGAACTGACATGTACAAGTTGTTCTTGGTAGGCTGTGGATGTGTGGTGCAAGCAATTGGTCACTGTCTAGGTCAGTGACATGGTCCTTCTTCAGGCCTCACACCTACAGCTGAGGTTTAAGGTCAGGCTTTCACTTCCTGTGTTGCACACCTGTGCCTCCTGCTCTTCCTGTCACATTCTGCTTCTCAGTGCTGGTTGGTAACAGCTCATTTGCTTCACCAAATCATATAGATTGTGACCAGCGTTTGATTAGAAGTAGGAATTTGTTTCCTCTTTAATCCCATTAAGGACATACAGTCGGGCACCCCTCCCTAAAGGGTCTTTTAGTCTTTATTTTATGTGGATGAGTGTTTTATCTGCCTGTATGTGTGTGCACCACATGCATACCTATAGCCTACAAAGGCCAGAAGATGTTAGGTCCCTTGGAACTGGAGTTAAAGTTGTAAGCCTCATGTGGGTACCAGGAACCTAACATCGGTCCTCTGCAAGAACAGGCAGTGCTTTTACCACTGAGCCACCTTTTCAGCCTTGGTTTTAGTTTTGTTTCTGTGAACTTATTTCCTTTCCCTCCTCCCTTTCTCTCCCGTTTCGTTTCTTTTCTTTTCTTTTCTTTTTTTTTTTTTTTTTTTTGGAGACAGGGTTTCTCTGTGTAATTTTGGTGCGTGTCCTGGATCTCGCTCTGTAGACCAGGCTGGCCTCGAACTCACAGAGATCCGCCAGCCTCTGCTTCCAGAATTTTGATATTAAAGGTGTGCGCCACCGCCGCCCGGCCCCCGTTTCTTTTTTAAAACAGATTCTCTTTGTAACCCAGGCTACCCTTGAAGTTCACATCATAATCTTCCTGCCTCAGCTTCCTGAGTGCTAGGATAGTTTATTTGGGGCATGTGGTGGTGGGGAGCCAGGAGGATCAGGAGCTCAAGGTCATCCTCAGCTACATTGTAAGTTTGAGTCTAGCCTGGGCTACAAATGAAATCCTGTCTCAAACTAAAAATGAAAATGCTTATTTGAATTAAGACTTAAGTCAGATTCATGTTGGGGTATGTATGTTTGCCCCTTCTCTTTGCTCTTCATTGGCTCCTGCCTGCAGAGCGTATGCTTGAACTCAGACACCTGTTGGGCCTGAGTATGAGTTCAGTGTGTTAGATTTTTGTGTTGCACGAGTATTCTATGGAGCTGGGCAATGGTGGTGCACCGCTTTAGTCCCAGCACTTGGGAGGCAGAGGCCAGACTAATCTATATAGTTCCAAGCCAGTCAGGGCTATGTATTTAAAAGTCATAACAATGCCCTGTAGTAAAACCTAGGTGAGCTCATTCTTCCAAGTGTCTCCCATTGTGACAATGTGAGATAGTGCAGTGCCTCTGAGAAGAGAGGCAGTGAAGCCCAAGTGCCTGGGCTACTTCATAAGGGTCCCACGAGCTAAAGCCTTGCGGTCCCAGGTTGTCTAATAACCAGAACCACAAAGTGAGCAATAGGGGTTGACCCATACTTACACTCTAGGCAAAGATTGATTCCTGTCCTGGACAGGGTGGCCTAGGATATGGCTTGAGATTTCATCACATTACTCCAAACAATACAGTTTTAAATAGATGGATTTTTTTCTTCTTGAAGTTCCTACTCGGTATTTTTATGGTTGTCCGTGGGTTATGGGAGCCATAGAAAGGACAACGGGGAGAAGAGGCACGGTGTTCTCTGCTTACTAGGGTTTCTGTGGAGGATCACTAACTGCCCTGGTTCTGCTCTCACGTGTGCAGTATAGTTTGCAGGGGCAGAAGGACCCAGCAGCATTTCCTTATTTATCCGCTCAAAAACGAAGGAGCTTCCAGTTACCTATTATTCTCTTCATACCCTGCCACATCCTGGTTCAATTCATTCCTGGCTTATCAGAATCCTAGAAGGAAGTGTCATAGCAGCACCTTTGAGGGTGGATTTAGACCACAGCATAGGTCCTTTAGCAATTGACGTCTGTTTTTAGAGTGTCTCCAGAAGTGTTCAGAGTGCTTGCTTATCTTCCAGTCTCTAGGGAAGCTCTCTCTGTTTGGACCATGAAAGGTCATGTTATAGTCGTTGTCTTCAGCACTTGGTTATTATGTTTTTGTCTTTTTAATTTATGTAATTTATATAATGGTTCTAAAGTCTGATCTACTCAGAGTAGTGGAACCCTATCCTTGCTTGCTATTTGGATCCTCTTTCCCCCAGGAACACATTACTTTTCAAAATGTTACAGGCTTATTTCTCTTGTTAAAAATTGCCAAGCCAAGCCAGTGCTTGGAGCCCAGGCTGCAAACAAGTTGGCACATACCTGTAATTGCAGTGTTCTGCAGGTGAAGGCAGGGAGGATTAAGAGTTCAAGGTCATTTTCCACTACACAGTGAGAACATGCCTCAAAAAATGGTGGGTAAGATATCTTAGCGGATAGATCTTGCTAGCTAACAAGCCTGATTTCAATCTCCAGATTCCACATGGTGGAAAGAAAGAACCAATTCCTGCAAGTTCTCCTCTGACTTTTTTTTTTTTTTTTTTTAAGAAGTTCTTTTTTTGTGTGTGTGCATGCCTTTATTTTATTTATTTATTTTGGAGCTGAGGATCCTGAACCCAGGGCCTTGCGCTTGCTAGGCAAGTGCTCTACCACTGAGCTAAATCCCCAACTTCTCCTCTGACTTCTATAACACATACACACATACACACAAATTTTAAGGGGGGGGGGTGTGTGGTGGTTTGAAGGGAAATGACCCCCAAATGAAGTGGCACTATTAGGTATGGTCTTGCTGGAGTAGGTGTGGTCTTGTTGGAGGAAGTGTGTCACTGTGAGAGTGAGCTTTGAGGTCTCCTATGCTCAAGCTACTCCCAGTGAGATAGTCCACTTCCTGTTGCCTTTTGATCAAACACCATGTAGCCAGCACCATGTCTGCCTGCACACCACCATGCTTCCCACTATGATGATAATATACTAAACCTCTGAAACTGTAAGCTACCACCTCAATTTAAATGTTTTCCTTTGTAAGTGTTGCTGTGGTCATGGTGTCTCTTCACAGCCATAGAAACCACAACAAAAACAGGGTTCTGGGAAGGTGGCTGAGTAAAGTTAAGAAAGGGCACTTCTTGCTCTTGGAGAAGACCTGGGATTGGTTTCCAGAACCCACATGACTGCTCATAACTGCCTGTTACTCCAGTTATAGGGGATCCCACACCGTCTTCTGAATGCCTGAGTAGTACACCCATGTGTGTACATATAGACAAACACCCAGTAGATACACACCCAGAAATAGAATCTTCAAAAAAAAATTTTTTTTTAAGTGAGGCATGTGTAATCTTTGAGAAACTAGGTAGAAGAATTGCCGTGAGTTCAAGATCAGCTACAGTAAATAGGGCCGGAGAGATGGCTTTGCAGTTAAGAGCACTGACCGTTCTTCCAGAGAACTTGGGTTCAAGTCCCAGCACCTACATGGCAGCTCACAACTGTCTGTAATTCCAATTCCAGGGGACCCAATACCCTCACACAAGACATACATGCAGACAAAAATGAAAAAAAAAAATAAATAAATAAATAAATAAATAAATAAATAAATAAATAAATAAATAAATAAAAATCTTGAAAGGAAAAAGGTAAGTCTTTTAAAAAAGTAAATAAATTTAAGTTAAAAAGTAGTAAACCAAGCATACAGTACTTGTGAAACAGAAGGTCATCTGTAACGACGTACTGAGTTCAGTGCCAGCCTGGGTTACATAAGACCAGAGTCTGTCTCAAGAAATAAAAAAGTAAAATCAGGAGCTGAAGGGATGGCTCAGCTTAAGAGAAGTGCTTGCTGCTGCCCAAGAGGACCTGAGTTCAGTTCCCAGTACCCACATTGGGCAGCTCACAGCTACCTATACTCCATTTCCAGGGGTTCTGATGCCCCTTTAGCCCTTCACAGTCACCCACATTTGTGTGCACACACATTGGAGCACATACACACACACACACACACACACACACACACACACACACACAAATAAAAAAAGAAACTGTGTGTGTTGTATGTAAAATTCAAGCCAGCACACAGTCCTGAAGTGCTCAGACCCTCTCCCTAGCTTCCTGGGCTCTGCTCCAACAGTATTTGGAGGATCTGGTCCCCCTGGTCAGGAAGGGCCCTGCAGATACTGAATCACAGACATTTAATGTTGTCTTTTTAGGGAGACGGAAGAAAGTGCTGGGAAGAAAGAAAACCCGGTCCAGGTCATCTGTGAAAAGTAAGAGTGGGGGTGCAAGAGCCAAGAAACGGCAGCACCGTGTGAGGAAGACAAAAGGGAGGAAGCTGAAGGTGAGACTGTCGGCAGTGTCCAGCTTAGCCAGTCTTGTTCCCCTATGTGGCTCTGCAGCAGGAGCAACAACATGGCTGTTTTCCTGCTGCTCTGGTACAGTTCAGAGGCGGGTGGGTATGCTTCTAGGTCATTTGTACTGGGGTATGTTAGGAGTTATGTGTGATGACCCTGAAACATAGAGGCAGAGAGGGAGGACTAGCAGGGCTCAGGAAGGAGGCTGAGCCACCTTCTTATGGTCACTGGCTGGTCAGATCAAAAGGCTCTCAGTCTTACTTTAGGAGCACTTGTGGACAGACTGAGTTGAAGTCCTCAGGGCAGATAGCCTGGGTCCTGGGGAGGTATATACAGTTGTTAAGTGAACATAGTCACTGTCTGTCCTGGGGAGCCTCTCGTCTGTGAGTGAGAAGCCTATGTCTGCTGAGCAGTGGTGGCACACGCCTTTAATCCCAGCACTTGGGAGGCAGAGGCAGGGAGATCTCTGTGAGTTCAAAGCCAGCCTGGGCTACAGAGTGAGTTCCAAGAAAGGCACCAAAGCTACACAGAGAAGCCCTGTCTCAAAAAACCAAAAAGAAAAGAAAAGCTTCTGTCCAGTGGACGCATCTTAGGTACTATGTTCTCTCACTCAGCCCTGCTGTCAGGAGACAGATTTGCTACTTAAAGACACAGGAAGCTGAGACAATGTGTTTTCTGTGTTTTTATGTGAATTTATACTTGTTGTCCATTGCCTGATAACTGTAGTAGATGCTTGTATATAAGACATGGACAGCCAGTAGTTTGAACATCTGTTCTGGAGAGTCAGAAAGTCCACAACTGTTCCTTATGTGGCTGTTCATGTGCAGGATGCCACCAGTCATTCAATGAAATGTTTTCTGTCACTTTGATTTAGAATGAAGTCACAGCTCGGTCTCGCATCGCACGAACACTAGGCCTCCGCAGGCCTGTCCGCGGCACCAGCATGCCTTCAGTGTACAAGCCAGTGGACCCCTCTCTGGGGCTGATGAGGGCAGATATTGGAGCAGCTTCTCTCTCCCTGTTTGGAGATCCCTATGAGCTGGACCCTTTTGACAGGTGACTACAGTAGTGACTGTCCCAGTGTCCCAGCTCATCCTCAGGTTTGCTTAGGCTGCGTGTGAACTTACAGAATGGTCTGCTTTGTCAGTGTCCTCTCCAGCAATGAAGAACCATCTGCAGATCCACCTTCCCCTTTGAGTGCCAAGAGGAGAGTGCTGTCCCGCTCAGCCCTACAGTCTCACCAGCCCGTGGCCAGACCTGTCGCCCTGGGGCTCTCTAGGTATGGGGCAGCAGGAGCGTCTGGGGTGGGTAAGGACACTGAATTACTTATCCTTTCTGTGTGGCCCTTACTGATGTGGCTGAGCAGCTCCTCTTGCTTTGGTGTGCTTGAGGTTGGCTCTGAGTCAAAGCTAGTTGTCTCGGGGTCAGTTAGCCAGCTGCTGGCCACACTGGCCGCAGTCTCGGAGAGAGTAAGGGTCCTTGAGCAGGGCAGGAGTGCGGATCCACAGTCAGTTGTAGAGATACTCCTGCCAGCTCTTGCTTAGTGGTGGAATGGGTGGACATACATTAGAGATGACCTCCCTACTGAAGGGTGGGGGTTCGGGCCAGAGGGTGCAGAGGGACCAAACTAGCAGAGCCACTCTGGTCTGTGTCTACAGGAGGCAGCTCCCTGCTGTGGCCCCAGAGCCCAGCGTGGAGGAAGCACCCGTTCCTGACCTCTTGGGGAGCATCTTGTCTGGCCAGAGCCTCCTCATGATGAGCAGTGCGGATGTTGTCATCCACCGGGATGGCTCTCTCAGTGCCAAGAGAGCAGGTGAGCTCCTGTGGACTTGCTGTCCTTAAATTTGGAAATGTAAAATCACAGTCCTAGAAATGGATGAGTTGGACAGATTCTCAGGCTTTGCTCTGAGTTGGGGCGACACTGCTAACAGCATAACCAGTGTGGGTTTCTGTCAGGGTCCTTCCATGACTGAGTAGTTAGTTAGGTGAGTGTGGCATTTCCAGGACAGTTCACAGATCTTCAGTGCCTGGTGCCCCGTGAATCAGCAGTGGTGAAGAGTGGGCAGTGCCTCCATCTGTAGCCTCTTGTCTGTGTCTCACTAGCTGGGACTCATTTGAACCATAATCCTGTCTGCAAAGAGAAAGACTACATGGCAGTGAGGGCGTGTGTGATCCCACAGGGTGGGTAGGGGTCATGGCAGTGAAGGTGTGTGTGATCCCGAAGGGTGGGTAGTGGTACAGCTGAGCCCATGATACTCCTGTTTCAGAGTGGCAAAGTGTCCTCTCTGGAAACATCCATTTCAGTGTTACTTCTGGTCATACATGACAAATGATTGAACTTCTTACAGGAGGTGGGAAGGGTTGCTATCTGACTTTTTGTTTTTTAGCTCCTGTTTCTCTTCAGCGAAATTCTGTGACTCAATCCAGAGAAGAGTCCAGGCCCAGAGACAACCTGCAGTCTGGGGCACTACCCTCAGGGAGCGCATCCAGTGGACTCATGGGAGACAGGCAACAGAGCTCAGGGCTGAGCTGTGGTGACAGAGCAACCCTAGGCTGTATCCCTGGCCGCACAGTGGAGACCCCTGTAAGGTTGGACTCATCAGTGACCCCACGTTCAAGTCAGGCTGGGAATCTTTCGAATGAGAGCAGACCTACCTTGAAGCAGACTAACAACCCCCGGCTTAATGGCTCCAACACACGGCCATTGCCTCTTGGTTCTGCCTCATCTAAGATGACGACTCACTCTAACTTTCCGTCTAGAAATGCAGCTCTTGTGCGTCCCCAGAAAACAGATCCCAGGAGACCTGATTTCTCAAAGCTACCCAGGATACCAAAGATTCACAGGGACCGCAGTGACGGCACACAGGACCAGGCCCCAGCCAGTGGGCAGACTGTGGAGCTCCCCAGCACTTGCATCAGCCGCCTGACTGGCAGGGAAGGCCCCGGGCAGCCAGGGCGAGGCCGGGCTGAGAATGAGCCCAGCAGCAGGGGTCCCCAAGAGACTGGCTCACACACAGGTGGTTCTCGCCCTTCTGCCCCCAGCTCCCATGGCAGTGTGGCCCCCCTAGGGCCCTCAAGAGGAAAGGGCATTGGGTCTACCTTTGAAAGCTTTAGGATCAACATCCCTGGGAACACCGCACATTGCAGCCAGCTGTCCAGTCCTGGCTTCTGTAACACATTCCGGCCAGTAGATAGCAAGGTGCAGAGGAAGGAGAACCCTTCACCCCTCTTCTCCATCAAGAAACCAAAACAACTCAAGAGTGAAATCTATGACCCCTTTGAACCCACTGGCTCGGACTCCAGCCCTCCTAGCAGTAGCCCTGAGAGTCTTGGCCCAGGCCTCCTGCCCTCTGAGATCACCAGAACTATCTCCATCAACAGCCCAAAGGCCCCAGCCTTCCAGACTGTTCGCTGTGTTACCTCCTACAGGGTAGAAAGCACCTTTGGGACTGAGATGGAACCTGAGCCCCAGCCCCCTGATGAGCCTGTGTCTGGCATGCTGGAGTTCCTGGGCAAGGGACCTGCTGAGGGAGCCTCCGATATGGAACAAGAAGGACATGGGGAGATGGAGTCTACAGAGATCCAGGGCTCTGCAGCCCGAACTCAGCGGCCATCCCCACCAGACCCTTGGGATGATGAAGATGGAGTGTCTTGTACACCCTTCTTTGGTTCTGAGGAACGGACAGTGACTTGTGTGACTGTTGTGGAGCCAGGTGTTCCACCGAGCCCAGATGCTCCCCAGATAACCACCCACAGGATTGTGGAGCTCAGGGCCCCATCCCGTTCCCGTTCCACCTCCAGCTCCCGCAGCAGGAAGAAAACTAAGAAGAAGAAGGTTGCCAGAGAGCACCAGAGGACACGCTCCAGCACTCGTTCTGGCTCCAGGGACAGGACCTCACGCTCAGTGTCTCCAGTG
Organism: Peromyscus aztecus; assembly: GCA_902168405.1. Lineage (NCBI taxonomy): Eukaryota > Metazoa > Chordata > Mammalia > Rodentia > Cricetidae > Peromyscus > Peromyscus aztecus. Next base: position 28,362 of record CABHPQ010170299.1, read on the forward strand.
GCTGAGGAACACACAAAAAGGCACAGAGCCAAGGCTAAGAGCCGGAGGTCTTCCAGTGACCGTGCCAGCAGCCAGGACAGAGCAAAGAGAAGGAGGGACAGGGACAGAGAGCGGAGGCGGGGCCCCTGGGGTCATGGCAGGTGCTGGAGGAAGTCCAGGTCCCGCTCAGGGAGTCCTGACAGTTCTTCCTGTGAACGCCATGAGAGTAGGAGACGGAAGAGGCGCCATTCGGGGTCCAGGTCTCGAGGCAGGGACTGCTCACCCCACAGTAGTCTGGAGAGGGACCGGAGACACAAGCATCGGGAGCGGAGTCGGGAGCGGATGGATAAGAAGGAGAGTGTGACTCGGTCCCGGGAGAAAAGGAGGTATCGGTCTCGGTCACCCAGCTTGGAGCATAGGCCACGGAGGCCACGTTCCCGTGAGAAGCGGCCCAATTCCCCAGAGAAGAAGGTGGCTGTGAGGGAGGTTTCCCCAGCCCCTCCTCCACAGGGGGAACCAAGGCAGGATGGAAACCACCCTGCCAAGCCTCCAGTCTCAGAAGTGAGTGTCCTGCCAGAGGTGGTTGTGGCTGACCTGAACCCTCCAGAAGCCCCTCCTCTCCTGGCAGAGCCTGTTGAGTGTGTGCCTGAGGACCTAGACTATGGTGATTCTGTGGAGGCAGGCCACGTCTTTGAGGATTTTTCAAATGAAGCCATCTTCATTCAGCTCGATGACATGAGCTCACCTCCTTCCCCTGAGAGTACAGACTCCTCCCCTGAGCGAGACTTCCCATCAAATCCCCCAGTGCCCCTAGCCAGCCTTCCACAGGACACTGCTCTACCTACCATCCAGAGGGAAGTGTTACTGGTTCACAGTGATGATATCTCAAAGCCTGCACCCCAGGCCTTGACCCCTGCAGACCAGTGCCTGCTCAGGCAGGACACTGTCCAGACCACTGCTACAACTCTTAGCACCCCGGGTGTGGTGCCCATGGATAAGGACAGTCCTTTGCTAAGTGGGAGAGGATGTGAAACAGTCAGGCCCAAGGATGCTGTGGCCCAGGCCCCAGTGCTGCGGTCCAGAACCCTGGTGAAAAGAGTCACCTGGAACCTTCAGGAAACAGAGGACAACGCCCCAGCCCTGGACAGAGTTCCAAGTGAGTTGGCCCTGCCAGTGCCTGGGCCCCTGGTGGTGGTTGTCCTTGTGGATCAGGGGTGTAGAGCAGGCATGAAGCAGGGAGGCAGCCACCCCAAGAGCCTCTCCTGACTCTTTGGGGCCCCTACCTGAGTCCAGCCTCTTAGACATAGATCTGCAGCTTGGCCTTGGTTCCCACTGCTGGTTCTCTGAAAGTGTTTTGGCCAGGGTTGACCACAAGGCACCCACCTTCCCTGTCTGTTGGGTCCTCAGGGACACCACTTCAGAGGTCACAGAGGCCCCAGGAAGGAGACTGGGATGCAGAGGACAGGGCCCTCATAGGAGTTCAGCAGGCACCATTCTCCGACCTGCCCCCTCCCATCCACGTGCTCCAGGAGTCTGGGTTACCTGATGCAGATCCCTCTCAGGTGGGTGCTGGGCTAGAGGAGCATGGTCCTTGTGCTGGGTATTTGGGGCCGCCCTGGTTAGGGCTTAGACCTCATTGCACTACTTCCTTTCTATACAGCCCCCTGGTGCTTCCGGGGCAGAAAGGCTGCCTGCTGTTGGGACTCTACACTCAGCAGGGGGCATTCTTGCCCAGGTTTACAGCCCCAACATGCCACCACCCCTGGCTCAGCCCTCAAGCATCCTGCCCTATGCACTGGTCAGCCAGCCCTCAGTCCAGTTGATCCTGCAGGGGACCCTCCCCCTAGCAGGCTGCGGTGCAGCACAGACACAGAGCCTAGCCCCAGTGCCCACTGTGCCGGCCACAACCCCAGAGCTAGCTATCCCAACCACCACCAACAACTCGGAGGAAAAGACTGCTGCTCCCAAGTCAGCTGCTGAGAAGACCAAAAAGGAGGAGGTGAGTGCTGCCGCCTGTCCTCCAGGACCCCTGTCTCATTTGGGCCTGATTTTAGGTCTAGTGTCCAGGCATAGTGGCTTGGGCAGGGTGGTAAGAGAGCAGCGAACCCATTGCCCTTAGTGTTCTTGGGTGAAAGGACATCCCAGAATTGCTGACTTCCCACCAAGGGGCCCACAGGCCAGTTTTGGCCACCTTGCCGTAAGTCACACACGTCCTCACTCCTAGTACATGAAGAAGCTGCACATGCAGGAGCGGGCTGTGGAGGAGGTGAAGCTGGCCATTAAACCCTTCTACCAGAAGAGGGAAGTGACCAAGGAGGAATACAAGGATATCCTGCGCAAAGCTGTGCAGAAGGTAGGCTGCCAGCCGGCAGACGCGTGCCTTTTGGCAACCTTGAAGTTGCAAGGGACACATTGTGACACAGCTAGATCTGTATGTGACAGATAGTTGCTGTTTCTTGTTTGCATGGACTCCTGGGTCTCTAAATGTGGAGTCAGCCAGCTGGGCCAAGTGGCTGAAGCCTTAAATAAGTCCTGTCTCTAGTAAGTGCCCATGCTTGGTTTTTTGTTTTTCGAGACAGGGTTTCTCTGTAGCTGTGGAGCCTCTCCTGGAACTCACTCTGTAGACCAGGCTGGCCTTGAACTCACAGAGAACTGCCTGGCTCTGCCTCCCGAGTGCTGGGATTAAAGGCATGTGCCACCACTGCCCGGCTAGTGCCCATGCTTGTTAAAACTGAAAAGATGAGGAATTTAAAATTCCCCAGTCCACCCAGTTTCTTTGGAAGATCTGAGTCCCTGAGAGATGGGCTGATCTTTCCATAGGAACAAGTCTCTAGCTTCCTACTGACCTTTGACACATGTAGAGAAACGTCAGCAGCTCTGTTAAGTGTGGGGGAGCAGGGGGCATGTACTCTTAACAAGACCAAGGCCAGGGCAAGGATGCCTGCATGGGTTGGTCTCTGACAGGTTGAGAGCATTCAGGGTGGTGTGTTCTTTCTTCAGATCTGCCACAGCAAGAGTGGCGAAATCAACCCTGTGAAGGTGGCCAACCTGGTGAAGGCCTATGTGGACAAATACAGGCATATGCGCAGACACAAGAAGACTGAAGCTGGAGAAGAGCCACCCACTCAGGGTGCTGAGACCTGAGACTGGCCACTGTGGGGAGGCGTCCCCAGTGGGAAAGAAACGGGGCTACCAGCACTCCTGCCTCTGAGCTTCCCATGACACCTGTCTGCACCTGTCTTGCTTACAATTGAAAACTGGACTTTTTTTATATGTATATTATAGATACACTGTTTCCATTGTGTTCTAATTTATCAAAAATGGCTTATCTTTAGAAACTTTTCTGTGTACTCAGTGCTTGGAAGGTGAAGCTTTTTTGGTTCCAGAAAGCCTGATGGCCCAGTGGGAAGCTCCTCTCTCTGCCCATAGTCACCTGCCAGCACTCACACAGTGAGCCTCTGCTCTAGCAGTTTCCTTACTCTAGTTGCTTTGGCTTCTGTCAGGAGACAGGACACGGTGCTGTGGGTCTCAGACTCAGACAGACACGTATCCCACTTTCCCCAGTACACCTACCTGGTACTGTAAGCATGTTCCCGATGCCTGTCTTAGAGCGTTTGTATCCAGTAAGGGGTGCGATAGCTCAGGCCAGATCTTCACTGTAAATATGAGTGCTACAAAGGAGGCTTAGTGTGCAAGGATGGGGTGTCATCCTTCATGGGGCCCCACCAGGTCCAATAAAGAGGTGACGTACAGCTAGGGAGTAAACTGACTCAGGACGGCACTGGTTCTTGACTCTCTTTATTGGGAGTTGCAATTCTGGGCTAGGTCCACTGACCCATCTCCATGAGGAAGTGTTCAATGTCATCATAGAGACTGTTGGTGCTAGACAGGCACAGGCCAAGACTGCTGCTATCCAGGGAGGACACACCCTCACGCTGCACACCTTCCAGGTGTGCTTTGCATAACCATGGCTCCAGCTGTGGAAGGACATCTGTTAGGGCTACTACCCAGCAGCCCACACCCACCTTTGCTTGCCAACCCAGGCTCTACCTTCACCAGAATTAGGCTCTTCTCCTTGGGCCTCCCTGCCGACAAGTCTTGCCCAAATCCCAGGTAGATGGTGTAGTGTGGTGATCCTTGCCGCTTCCGGGCCCGAAACTCTTCCAACTCTGTTAGGAGGTAGCTCTAGTGAGCAGGTAAAGGAAGGCTCCAGGGACCCACAAGGACAGCACCCCAGACAGGCACCTCACTGACCTCTGAAGAAAGTGCTGAAGTCGAAGATTGGGGTATGGCAGTTGCGCTCCAACAGCTGGGCTGGGGTGGAGGGGTTAGTGGAGCCCATGGGGCTGCCCACCTCCCAGTACACCTTGCATTTGCCCATGCGAAGGGCCCACAGTGAAGGCCCCCGAAGCTCCAGCTGAAGGCCTGGAGACACATGCTGCAGAAGTGTCTCTGTGTAATGCAGCTGCTTCTGGTCTGGTAGTTCAGCGGGGCTGGGAAAAATCACTGGCTGGGGTGCCGGGTTTATCGCCGAGTTCATGGGGCTATACAGGAACACGCAGCTGGGGTACCCCACCATTGCCTGTAGCACTGTGCGGCCCTTGTACATGATGGTCACATCCAGGAACCCTAGATTGCGCTCTGTGTACAGACCAAGGCTGAGTGGTAGGTATGGGGGGGGGGGGGCACTTAGTTCCACACCCCAAGACCCATTCACCTCCCACTGAGGTACAGATGTGAGGGGTGAGTGGTCCACAGTGTTCTGCCTGGGAGAATAGGTGTGTACTGGGGAAGCCCCACAGTGCTAGCCCACACCAACAGGTCCCCAGGTCCTCACCAGTCATCAGAGCTTGGTGTTGAATCCTGGGGCTGGGGACAGCTTCCACCTGCCATGCTGCATGTGGCTCCTCAGAAGCATGTTCTTGCTTCCCGCCTGAGGACGAGGTGAAACTGCCTGTCGATATTGCCCGTCGTGGTGCGCTAGCTTCCCGCCCGCCCTGTCATCCTAGCATCCTTATCTTTCCTCCTCCTCTAGGGTTCTGTTGTCCTCTTATACAGCCTCGGGCAGGTGAGGGTTCTCTAGTTTAGCCTCAGCTCAGTAAAAGTTCTTCTTGCATCTCACCAGGCTCCTGTGATGGGACTGAGTTTGCCCCAGACTCATATTCCAGTAGGTGGTCCTCCAGGAGGCTGTACTCCAAAGCCTGAAGCAAGAGGTCCTTGGTATCACCAGAAAGCGGAGGGTTTGGGGTTTGGAGCCCAGCATTTCCTCTTGCAGAGAATGGACCTAGGGACGCACCCTGCAAGAGAATGTTTAGTGATAGGCAGTTGCCCATCTCCCACACCTAGAAGGAGCGAACCAGATTGTACCTGTGTGGGTACAGCGTTGCTGAGGGTCACTTCTTCCCTATTTTCCATGGCCCGGCCTTCTGAAGGAGAGAGAAGTGGGAATTTGGATTTGAGACTGCCCTGCAACCTGGTTATGATGCTTGAGTAGTTCAAAAGTTTTCTTCCCAGTACCCTTTGTCCCAAACCACCAGGCATCTCACTCAGCCCAAGGCTCTGACTTAGGAGGAAATGTGCCACCCGCCCACCCACACCTTGGAAGGCAAGTCACTGGGCCTACAATCAGCCTTTTTCCAACCAGTTTTAAAAACCACAAATCTAACCATGAAGCCACCAAGACACAGCAGTCCATGTACCTCCCCAGTCCATCCCTATTTGTGGCATTCCTCACCAGTAGATCCAAGCTCCAGGCTAAGTTCATACACTTTGTGCGGGTCAGCGGGGTCCCCTGAATTGTCTTGACGCAAGATAAAGCGCCCTGTGCTGTGGAGTGCACAGCGGAAGTTGGTTTTCCAGCCTGCTCGCTCAGCAGCCTCAGCCTCTGGGGATGGCAGGTTACCGCCGCTAGGTGGCCACCTCCCTCGGGCCACAGCCCAGGCCTGAAGGAGAGGACAGAGAATGTGGGTTGAAGCTGGACTCCCCAGGAGTTCTGGTTATGATGCTTGAGTAGTTCTGAAAGTTTTCTTCCCCTTTGTCCCAAACCACCAGGCATCTCACTCAGCCCAAGGCTCTAACTTAGGAGGAAATGTGCCACCTGTCCACCCACCCACTCACTCACCTGCACCTTGGAAAGAGAGCCACTGGGCCTACAATCAGCCTTTTTCCAAACAGTTTTAAAAACCACAAACCCAACCTCCGAAGCCACCAAGACAGAGCAGATTATACAGAGGGCAGGACTGGGTACCACCTTGAAGATACGTGCATCAGCTTCGTCCAGATCCTTGCGCCCGAAATGCTTCCAGGGCACACGGAAGACTGTGTGAGCCTCGTCCAGCCACCGAAGGCCCTCATACTGGCCGCTACTGACCTCACCCAGTAGCCACTCTCCGAACAGCATGCGCTGGGGCCCCCTGCAAGCAGGGCAGCAACGCTAGGATCAGGG
>CABHPQ010170300.1:0-23703 GCA_902168405.1 Peromyscus aztecus
TGCCATTTAATTTTGACAGCTGAGTGTGAACTGACATTTTTCCAGGGTATATCAGAAAGAAAGGTGTGGGTATTATTTTGAAATAATATTACTAAATTTACACTATTAATTTCTAAAATATGCAATACAAAATTCACATGGAATGTGCCTAAATAAAATCCACAATCAGTTTATTGAGCACAAATTAACAAGAATAAAAAGAAAGGAAAAGTCAACAGGACATTTTTTATTTTTTCCTAAGCTTTCCCATTTTTTTCTTCTTTCATTAAACTTATAGTTATTTTATAACAAGTAGTGTGGAGGAGTGGTGTTTTACATATGCTGACTCAAAAATCCTGAGCGAAATTTGACAACCCCTAATTAATAAGTTCCAGTAATGTTTACTAGCAAAAAGAATAAAAGAAATACCTCTGGTCATTCTTTCTTTTTATTCTTAAGGATTTTTACCCCATTTGGGAATCTTAGTTCCCTGCTTTCTTTTTCTAGTTGAGGGACCCCGTTTTGAAAATCAGTTTTATAAATGTGACTAGCCATTCAAATTTCTCAACTTATTGATACAATGCCAATAGGTTTTATGATATACCACTCCATATTTCATGTAGTCAAAAAGCACAGGTTAAATCCTAATAGAATGCTCCTATTTAAGATTCATAACAGTCTGTAATATCTTAATGTTGTAGTATTATAATTTTTTGTTTTCTATTAATATGAATAGATTGGATTTTTAACTTATGTATGTCATATATGCGGAAGCTGTGTGCATAGATTTTTTTTACCTCATTGTCACCCACAATGAAGATTGTTGCAAATGAACACAGAGTTACTCAAACATGGCATCAATTTTTCATAATCAAATTAGAGGAAAATGAATGATGACAAAATAAACCTATCAGGTAGAGAATGATATGTTAATATTGCTCTGGGCACATGTACAAGAGAAAGATACTATTGAAGCCAAGACATTTATGTGTTGTGTTATAATCATAATGGTAAATTTACCCATAATGGTCATAAATCAAAATATTGTTTATAACTTATGCCTCATGCCTGGGAGATTCTTGATTCTTTTTCATTATTCTTGCTGCTAAGTAGTTTTATTTTCTCCTTTATTTATTATACTGCCATGAGATCATCATCAACAATATATCAATAATATGTATTTCCAAAGGAACATTTTTTTAAAGAAATATGTATCTAAAAGCCACAACAGCAAAGATGAGGATAATAATTTTGCAGGTGAAAGAAATAAAGACATTGAAGCATTAAACATAATGAAGTTTCACAGATGTACCTTTTGATGAATTTTGTGGGTTCTCAATGAGGATTTCATCCCATCTCTACATTGCAATCTTGATTTTCTCTGTGGTTTCAGTTTCCAGAGCATTGAGCAGTTCCTACTATCCTTCTTTAAATACTACTTTAAGCCTTGCTTAAATGGTAAATCTTAGAGCTTTGCATTCTACACAGGGATATACAATTAACTCCTACTTTATTTGTCTCTATTAAAAGAAACACCTACACCATGTTTACAGCATTACCTGCAGAATAGGATACAGTAAAGCAATTAAAAATAGTAGAAAAAATTTCATTCCACATCACTTTCACATTTCATGTATTTAAATCAATCAATTCATTTTAAACCAGTGATCCTTCAATATAGTTAGTGCTTGAGAGAAACTACCCTGTTTGGGCTATCTTTCTTTCTACTCAGTTCAACAATACATATTTATCATCTACTATAAATGTGATGTTCTCTCTGTTTCTTGGGAGATTAAACAGCTACATTCTACTTTAGAGATAAACAAACCAAAGTTGACACACACAATATGCTCTGATGGAGTGGGTACTTGCACAGAAGTGGCAAAGTTCCATCCTGTTTGAATTCAGATCCAATGTTCTTTCCATTAGAGCTAAAATTGGTGGTTGGAAGAGCATAATACATCTCCATTTGCAGAAGCGCTTGAGGAGGACACTCATCACAAATCCATTAATATTTTTATTGCTTAGAATTACTTTTGGTTTTTGTCCTAAAGACTGAAAATTGGAATATGATTGAAGATATTTAGTTATATTCCTGTTAGCTATCCACAATCAAGTATCCTAAACAAATCACCTAGACTCATTTGCCTGCATTACCTTATCTATAAATATGGGTTCTGTTATATAGATAATAATTTTATGGTTTAGCCTTAAATGTATATTAAAGCATATAAACATCAAAGTGAATAATGTATAACATATATGTATATGATTTTAAATGTGTATAGTGAAAGATAAACTCATTTGTACTTTAAAGATGTTTAAACAACAGTTCTTTTGTTTAAGTAACAGTTTATAATAGCCTTAAAAAGTGGTCATCAGAAATAAACAGACAAACACGTAAGTATATTACATTCCACTTACTAGCTAGTTATCCTTCCTGAGATCCTATGTTTTCTCTTCCCACTCACAAAAGAAGACAGGGTAAAAGAAAGTGTGGGTACTATTAAGCTTCCATCCTACTGACTTTTGAACTCCAACATTCTTAAATCTGTTCTGCTCTCAGGGCTCCCCCTTTATTCTGACACTCTCTATAAAAGATCTTTTAATCCAACATCAGGTCAGTCTAATTTTAATGGAGCCTTTGCTGAAATTAATTCTACTTTCATTCTAGATGCCTATCAGGATGCTCACACTTAGCCTTTGGAAACAAACTACTCAGTCGATTTCCTAAAGGCTCACTCTTGATTCTGTCTATAGTTTTAGTGCCATTCAATCTCTGTTTTTTCATTTATGTTTCCTCTCGTTCCTAGATTGGTATGCTCCCAGAAACTCATAATGAGTCCTCTCTAGAGTGTTACTTGATACGCCCCTTCCTCAGTTACTGTCTCTTTTTTCCATTGGAAGAGAGCAAGCACACAGGTTCTTACATGGCTATCAATTTGCAATTGGCTTCTTCTCATTCTACCATCAAAAAGTTGTTTTTCCCTTTTGCCATTTATAGTTAAATCAAATTGTGTGGTGTTACTAATCTCCCCTCTCTTCCCTTGCTCCCTTTCTCTCCTTGTTCCTCTAGCTTTTGCTATCTCTCTATCCCCACCTCTTCTTTCTTATCTCCTGTCATCAGCAGATTTAAGTCAGGGACCTGAGAAATGGATGGATAATTTTAGCTTATGTAAGACTAATAACTGGCCAATCAAGATGATCCTGAAAGGAAGAGTGAGATAAAGAAATATTTGTGAGCAATGGTAGAAATAGAGGATACTTTGTGGGTTTCTGTAATTTTTTCTCGGTTACTTTCCTTGATCTTCATGTTAAATTTATTCTATTAAAATGTAGTAATCTTATTAAGATTATTTCTATAATTGTACACGTGGCAATTTTAATATGAACATTCTTACATCATATTTAATTTCCAAATTAACGATCTATAATTATGCTTTGCAAACTGTAAACTTACTCTCTCTGCTTTGATAAACTGTGGTCTACTTTCTGTGGGCTTTTGTCATTTTACATGCAACATAATATTTGTTAAGTACTTCTATGTGTGAAAATGAGTAGGCAGCTTTTTTGTACAGTGCTGAACATAATTATAGGGCACAGTGTTCAGGGTCTGACTTAATACAGCTTTTATATGGCATGCATAAAAGAGTTTGTGGAAAAATTGGGAGCATTTTTAAAAAGAAAGCATTTATCTTGGGCAGTAAAAGTGTACTCATAAATGCTCATATGATAAAACTAGAACATGGTCTAAGTAACTGTAGTTTCATATTTCAAATGCAAAACCTTGATGTTTTCCAGACTGAGAAAGTTATCATTGTTATACTGTAGTAAGAATAGTATTAAAATCTTACTTTCTTAATAATAGCTAACAAACTCTAAACCTCACACACACTAGAAATAAATACATTCAACTAGACTCCTACTCAGAACCTGGATGCACAGTCTGTTCAGAACCTACTTATTCAGTTATAACTCTATCTATGAAACTACATATCTGCATATTTTCTTATTTCTTGTTTATTTTCCATTTTCCTGTTTTTTTTTCTTTTTATTGGAAATAGATTCTTTTATCATACAATATATCCTGATTAGAGTTTCTCCTCCCTCTATTCTTCTCAGTTCCTCCCCACCTCCTCTCCCCTTGAGATCTACTTCCTTACTGTATCTTATTAAAAAGAACAGGCTTAAAATAGATAGCAACCAAACATGACAAAATAAAATATCATGAGATGAAGCAAAACTAGTATATCGAAGTCAGAGAGGACAAACCAACAGGAGAAAAGAGTCCAAGAGCAAGCACAAGAATCCGAGACCCACTTGTTCTCACAGTCAAGATTGCCATAAAAATGCCAAGCTAAAAATCATTGTCGCTTGATCCTAAGGGCTCCCTCAGGTGAGGGGGTTAGAAGGCGCTGCATTAAGGACGCAGACACCAGGAGTCAGTTGAAGGCAAACAGCAAACTCCTTTATTCAATAATAAGGAAAGCCTTATATACCCTTCTTCCAGCACACAAGCTGTATCCCAATCTGCTGTCATTGTGTGGTTGTCCCACATTGGCTAGGCACAATCAGGACCTCTGACAGCACCTGGTGATAGGTCCTCAGGCAGGTCCTGCATTATCAAGAACTCTGTGAGCAACCAGGAACTCTGACAGTGCCTGGTGCTAGGACCTCTGGCAAACTCCAGGTTGGTTCATAAGGATGTGCATGCCTTGGCAATTGGTTTGAGCCAATTTCTTCGACCTGTGAGCCTATCCTACTACAAGCCATAATATATAAACAGAGGACCCAGTGTAGACCTGTGGAGGTCCTGTACTTCCTGCTTCAATCTTTGTGAGCTCATAAGCACCTTGCTTAGTTGATTGAGATGGCATCATTCTCCTGGTGTCCTCCACCCCTTTGGCTCTGGCAGTCTTTCTGCCTCCTCCTCTGAGGGATGCTATGACTTTTGGGGGGGGGATTTGATGGGGACCTCCCATTTACGCTCTCTTTCCACATAATGAATGGCTTTAGGTCTCTGCATCTGTTCCCATTTGCAGCTGGAGGAAATCTCTCTGATGATTTCTGGAGAAGGCACTGATCTATAAATGTAACAAAATATCATTGAGAGTAATTTTATCACTATTTTCTTTCTTCTTCTTTTTAGATCAGTACTACTTATTTTTATTCTAGGTCTCTAGTCTATCTAGTCTCTGATTCTTTGTTAACAAAGCAGTGTTGGACACGTGTTCCTTCTCGTGGAGTGGGCCTTACTGCAAATCAAACAATGGTTGGCTGCTTCCCAAAGTGATGGGCCACAATGCTCTATCTTATTTCTCAGGTAAAAGAGAACATAAGTCAAAGGTTTTATGTATGGGCTCATGTCCATGTTTCTGCTTAGAGAGCTGACAGTGTACCTTTCTACACAAAAGACACTAGAACCAGAGGTTAAGGCTATATGTAGGAGTCAGCTTGATTTTTCCATGTACAATGAATTATGTGTGGATTGTCCTCAGCAAAGATACTTATAGTCAATTTATGGAGAGCAACCCTATGTCTTAGCAACAGCCTGGGTTTTGGTGGATTTCCACAGGGCCCCATTGGCTGAGACTCAACTGAATGAAACCCAATCCCACCACTGGAAACCTAGCCTGGCTATAAGAGATGTCCAATTGAGATTTGTATCCCCATTATTAGGAGTTCTCATTAGGACCACCTTCATACCTTCCAGAAAGTTTCCACTGCACCATAAACCCATCAATTTTGCTGACTTTCACTGCACCATCTCCCTCCAACCAATCTCCCCTCTACCTGATTCCCCTGCTTTATCCTCACCTGTCCCCTGTATGCCTGTAAAATCTATTCTATTCCCCCCTACCAGTGAGATTCATGTGTCCCCTCTAGAATGCTCCTTTTTAACCTAACCTCTCTGGATCTATGAATTGTTGTTTAGTTATCATTTGCTTAATGGCTAATATTCACTTTTAAAGGTGACTGCATACCATATTTATATTTCTGAGTCTGGATTACCTCACATACAATTATCTTTTCCAGTTCTATCCATTTGCTTGCAAATTTCATGATACCATTTTCTAACAACTGAGTAATACTGCATTATGTAAGTGTACCACATTTTCTTTACCCATTCTTCAGTTTAGGGACATTTAAGGTGTTTCCATTTCTGGTTATTATGAATAAGACAGAAATGAACATGGTTAAGCAAGTGTCCTTGTGGTAGGATGGAGTGTCCTTCAGGTACATATCCAAGATCTGGTATAGCTGGATCTTGATATAGATTAATTTCCAACTTTCTGAGTGACCACCATGTTGATTTCCATAGTGACTGTACATATTTGCACTCCCACAAGCAACAGAGGAATGTTTCCCTTGCTCCATATATTCACCAACATGATGTGTCATTTGTATTATTGATCTTGCCATTCTTACAAGTGTTAGATGGTATCTCAAAGTGGTTTTGATTTGCATTCCCATGATGGTTAAATTCATTGAACATTTCTTTAAGTGTTTCTCAGCCATTTGAATTTCTTCTTTTGAGAATTCTATGTTTAGATCTATACCCCATTTTTAAATTGGATTATTTGGTTTTTAATATCTAGATTCTTGAGTACTTTGTATAATTTGGATGTTAGTCCTCTATCAGATGTGAAGTTGTTAAAAATATTTTCCCATTATGTGGGCTGCCACTTTGTTCACTTGACAGTGTCCTTTGCCTTACAGAAGCTTTTAAGTTTAATGAGGTCCCATTTATTATTATTATTATTATTATTATTATTATTATTATTATTATTTTGGTTTTTTGAGACAGGGTTTCTCTGTGTAGTTTTGCACCTTTCCTGGAACTCACTCTGTAGCCTAGGCTGGCCTCGAACTCACACAGATCCTCCTGGCTCTGCCTTCTGAGTGCTTTGATTAAAGGCATGTGCCACCACTGTCCAGCTCCATTTATTAATTGTTCATCTTAGTGCCTGCACTCTCAGTGTTCTGTCCAGAAAACCATCTCCTGTGCCAATAAGTTCAAAGCTGTTCCCGACTTTCTCTCCTGTCAGATTCTTTGAATCTGGTTTTATGTTGAAGTCATTGATCCACTTGGATTTGAGTTTTGTGCAGGATGATAAGTATGGATATATTTTCATTCAGCTACATTCAGACACCCAGTTTAATAAGCACCATTTGTTGAAGATACTGTCTTTTTCTCGTTGAGTATTTCTGACTTCTTTATCAAAATTCAGGTGTCCATATGTGTGTGAAATTATGTCTAGGTCTTCAATTTTATTCCACTGATCAAAGTATCTGGTTTTATGCCAATTACATATGGTTTTTAGTACTGTTGCTCTGTAGTACAACTTGAAATCAGGAATGGTGAGACCTCCAGCAGTTGTTTTATTGTTCAGGATTTTTTTTAGCTATCCTGGGTTTTTTGGTTTTCCATATGAAGTTGAGAATGGTCCTTTCAAGGTATGTAAATAGTTGTAGAGGAATTTTGATGAAGATTGCAAAGAATTTGTAGCTTGCAGTACGCCAGGACACATATACACATCTGAAAATTTGGAGCTAGGAGACTCTAACTACAATACTTTCCCTTCTGGGTCTGGGATACACCACACAATGGAGTAATTTCTACTTCCATTCATTTACTTACAAAGTTCATGATTTCATTTTTCTTTATAGCTGAATAGGATCCTATAGTGTATATGCACTACCCTTTCATTATCCTTTTATGTGTGAAGGATATGTGGCTTCTATTTCCTAGCATTTGTTTAAAAAATGATGTATGGTTGAGAAAGCATTTTTTTATTTAAAAAAATTATTCATTTTACATACCAACCACAGATTCCCCTCTCATCCCTCCTCCCACTCCCACCACCCTCCTTTTATTCTCTTCTCTGAAAGTGTAAGGACTCCCATGGAGATTCAGTAAAGTCTGGTACACTCAGCTGAGGCAGGACCAAGCCCCTCTCCCTTGCATCAAGGGTGAGCAAGGTGTCCAACCATAGGTAATAGGATCCAGAAAGCCAGCTCTTACACTAGAGGTGGATCCTAATCACACTGCCAGGGGCCCCTCAAACAGACCAAGCTACACAACTGTCTTCCATATGCAGAGAGTCTAGTCCAGTCCCATGCAGGTTCCACAGCTGTTGGTCTAAAGTTCGCAAGTTCCTATGAGCTTGGTTCAGTTGTCTCTGTTGATTTGCCCATCATGACCTTGATGCCCCTTGTTCATATAATCCTTCTTCCTTCTCTTCCACTGGACTCCTGGAGCTCAGCCTGGTGCTTGGTTGTAGATCTCTGCATCTGCTTCCATCAGTTACTGGATGAAAGTTATATGATGACAGTTAGGGTATTCACCAATCTGATTATCAGGGTAGACCAGTTTAGGCACTCTCACCAGTATTACTAATTGTCTAATCTGGGGTCATCCTTGTAGATTCCTGCAAATTTCCCTAGCACCAGGTTTATTTTTATAGGAGAATGCCGTGTCTTTTAGGCACACACCAAGAAATGGTAAGTCTGGGTCACATGACAGATTTATTTTTAGTTTTTGAGAATTCTCAATGCTCTTTTCTACAGTGGCTACAGCATTTTGAATTACAAAATGAGGTTTGAGTCACAGTGAATGAGCCACACCTCCATCATTTGCTGTAGGTTGTTTTGTTGATCTTCGCCATTGTGGTTGTGGTAAGATAAAGTCTCAAAGTCATTTTGACTTGCATTTCTGTAATTACTAGAGACAAAGAACATTTTTTAAATACTTCTTAGTCATGTATCTTTTGTTGTTGTTGTTCTGGTGCCTGGTCAATTTTTTTTTTTTGTTTTAAATAGCTCATATTGTTGTTCTTGCTGTTGTTTTGATTATTTATGCATCATTTATTTATTCTGGATATTAACCCTCTGTCAGATATATAGCTAGCAAGTATTTTTCTCTGTTCTTTACATGGCTATTTGTTTCTTTAAATGTCCAGAAGATTTTAAGTTTTACGAAGTCCCACTTGTTGATTTTGGCATTAGTTCTTGGGCAAGTGGTGTCGTACTCCGAAAATCCTTTCTCATATCTGTTTCACGTATGGTACTGCCTATGCTTCTTCCTAGCAGTTTCAGTGTTTCAGTTTTCATATTTATGTGTCCAGTTCACTTCTCCTGCTTGTGGATATTCCGTTTTCCTAGCACCATTTGTTGAAGACAAGTTATTTTCTCCAGGTTTTTGACATTTTTGTCCAATATTACAAAGCTGAAGTGTCATGTATTCATGGTTGGGTCTTTGATTTTGTTCATTTGATTTACATGTATGTTTTGTGCCGCTATTGTATTGTTATTATTACTATGGTTTTGTAACATATATTGAGATTTAAAATTGTAGTCCCTCAGTATTTTTTTTGTTATTTTTTTTTATTGGCTACCTTGTGTCTTTTGTGTTTCCATATGAAATTTAGGATAGTTTTTTGTTCTATTCCTGTGAAGAAATAGATGGGGGTTTTGTTTTGGATTGTACTAAATCTGTGAATAGCTTTGGTACAATTGTCAGTTTCATACAATTAATTCTCGCAATCATGGTGAGCATGGTGTGTCTTTCCATTTTCTTACATGTTTTTCAGAGCTTTAAAATTTGATTGTAGAAGTCTTTCATTTCACTTTTTAGGTTTACTTCTAAATATTTTATTTTCTTTGAGGTTATTGTGAATGGGAGAGTGTCCATGGTATCCTCTGCATGTTTGCTGTTCCTGTATATAAAAGCTGTTTATTTGTGCAAGTAGATTCAATAGCCTGACATATTGATAATTTTTTTTATAATTTCTAAAAGTTTTCTGGTAGAATTTTTGGCATCTGTACAATATTATCATATTATCTGCAAATAAAATAATTTACTTATTTTCCTACTCGTATCCCTTTATTTGCCTTCCTTGTCATATCGCTCCAGCTAGAATTTAGAACACAGTTTTTGAAAAGCAGAGAGATTTGCATCTCTGTGTCATTCCTGACTTCAGTGGGAATGCTTCAAATATTTCTTCATTTGGGCTGATATTGGCTGTGGGTCTCTCATATACAGGTTTTATTGTATTGAGATATGTTCCTCTAGCACAATATTATCTAATACTTTTATCAAAAGGCACGTTGAATTTTGCCCAAACTTTTTCTACATCTATAGTGATGATCATGTGATTTTTTTTTTGTAATTAAGTCCATTTTTGTGTTTTGTTACATTTAGTGACTTGCATATGTTGAACCCTTTCTGCATTTTAGGAATAAACCAAGATTAGTGACGATGGATAATCTTTTGATGTATGTCTGTATTCAGTCAGTGTGTATATATTTTACTGAGGTTTTTTGTTTTTTGTTTTTGCTTTTTTTTTGAGTCTATGTTCATCACAAACTTTGTCTAGTAGTTTTCTTTTGTTACTGTGCATTTTCTTAGTTTGGACAGTATAGTGATACAGGCTTTGCAGGATATTGGGAATGTTCCTTCTACTTTGTTTTTATTGTAGTTGATGTTGCTGAATAGTTTAAGAAATATTAGCTTCAGATCTTTGAAAGTTGGGTGAATCCATTTGACTTTAGACATCTACCTATCCATCATCTATCTATCTACCTATCTATCTATCTATCTATCTATCTATCTATCTATCTATCATCTATCTATCTATCTATCATTTATCTAGCTTCTATCTATCTTTTTAAGCTGAAAAGATTTTTATTACTATTGCAATTTTCTGAAGGCAAATTTCAAAGCAAATTTCTCAAGGCAATGTAGAGGCTACTTTCCTATGGAAATGTTGAGAATAGGATCTTTAGAGCATCACAAAATTGCAAAGATTCCATCTCCACCAACCCGGCTCCATGGAGAAACTGGAGCTGTACTGTTGCTAAGGAGATGAGTAGTTGCAAAATACATAATCAGAAAGATGATAGACATCAGAAAATCAGGTAGATCTGTGTAGGCTATTGAAGAATCAGGATTTGATCCAGATGTGAGTCAGAGCATTTGGAAAATTTAAGGCAGAATGAATAACATCTACCTCTATTCTTAAACACAAAAATGTGGAATAATGAATGAAATCCAAACACTGACTTATGACTGACTACGACATGTGTCATTAGTGACCAAAAATGACCATTCCTAAGATCATAAACTGAAGTTGTTTTGCAGAATTCTGCATATGGATATATCAGAAAGTGAGACAGAAATACAGCCTGTAAAAAATTATGCTTAAAAATGAACAGTTTGTACACACAAAAAAAATCATAAAGATAAGGTTTTAAAATTGTGTTTATTCAGTCTAAATCCAGAATACTCACACATGCTGTCTGGCAAAATTCAGTGCTGATCTGTTGTGTTGGCTTCTGAGTCCACAGCCTTTCTTTTGGATGCCATTATGGAATTTAGGCGCAATGTTTTCTTCCCTGGGAAGGCATACACTGATGTCTGTTTAAAAATGCAGATCCCTTAAATTCTTTCCTTCCCTTGGTTGGTAGCAGTGACACTTACTTTGCGATCATGTTACAAAAGATTTCTTTTGTGATGGCCCCGATGATTTGTCACTCAGGGAATGGGTAGAAGAAAATGCTAATACACTGGCTACTGCAGCCATGGGTCTTTAACCCAGGATCCTTTTATCTTTTATGGGTTCCCTTGAAGCTGCATTCAGCTTCATTTGTATATCACTGAGTCAATGACCAAATCCATACCTTTTTCAGTTCTTAGCAGATGTCCACCTTGCTGCTAAGTTTTCTGAAATGTCTCTAAGAAATTGCAGCTAATTCTTCTTCCCCTATCCATGTGGTTTCACAAGCTTGGAGAAGCAATGTTTTCAAGAATATATACATTTACCTTTATATATAATGTAGAGGTTTCAGCTGCCATTAGTTGTCCAGCCCACAAGCTAATCAGCCTGTATTGAACAACACAGTATAGCCTAATAAAAGGAATATTAGACAGCATTGCGTCTCTAGTCTACTGACTGTCTTAAACATTTAACATGATTCAAGGTTTTTTTTTTTTATTTTTTTTATTTTTTTTTATTTTTTTATTTTTTTTATTTTTTGGTTTTTTGAGACAGGGTTTCTCTGTGTAGCTTTGCACCTTTCCTGGAACTCACTTGGTAGCCCAGACTGGCCTCGAACTCACGAGATCTGCCTGGCTCTGCTTCCCAAGTGCTGGTATTAAAGGCATGCACCACCACCGCCCGGCATGATTCAAGTTTTAATGGGCAGCACTGTTATCCCAGAGCAGAGCCTCCTGATCTGTGTGAGAAAGCATGTCTTTTATTTTAAGTCATTCAGTTTATTTACTTTCCTCAAGAAGCTCTATGGAACAAACATACAAGTATAAATATTGAGTTTTGAGATTTTTGGGAAAACTGACATAGCGTTTAATTAGGAAAATTTTGTACATCATAATTTGGCCTCTAATGTAGACAAAATCATATAGTTTTATGATTTCTGATATATTAAATACCATTGATGAGGCCAGTTAGTGGTCCTGTTCTGAAATTTCTATTTATTTTTCTTTGTTATCATAAACATTGCCACTGTTATCAATTATATTTGTCCATTACCTTCATCTTCAAAAACTGCTTGAACAAAAATCAAACAATTTAACCACATCATTTAGCTCACCATGATCTTAGATGTAGGAGCTCTTGTGAGGGCAATACAGACCCTGTCTTAAGGTAGGGGCACCATCTTAGACTACCTGCTGTACTCAGTTCCAGGAGGGACCTCAGGAATGTGCCATGACAACTCGAACAGATACAGAGCAGTATTCTCCTGCGGACATTCTGTCTGTGGTTTATGGCCCTTGAAGATATCTAGATAACCCTGCTGAGCAGTCCAGATAATCCTGTTCAGTGGGTTGTGGTTCTCCACCAAAAGTCTAACCCAATGGTTTCAAATGTGGTTTCGCACCCAAAGTCTAGACCAATAGTTTCAAAAAATCACCTTGCCCCATATCCTTTCTACCGAATCCCAAGTTGCCAATTCCCAGCTTGTGATTTTTCCCTATAAAAACCCTCTACACGTGGGCTCATGGCCACTGCCACATTTCCTTCCATTTGCCATGCTGTGTGGCCCAGGTTGAACCTGAATAAAAGGACCTTTATGCGCTTGCATCGGAAACCGGCTCCTTGGTGGTCTCTGGGGGTTTCACAAAATGGGTACAGCACTCTGTCATCAAAAGTGACCAAGAACTAAATAAGCACATGAATATGTAAGAATGCACTTCCCCCCAAAACCATTTTATCAAACATCATTACAAGGAAATGTTCTTTTTAATAGAGTTATTGCTACCATTGGCAGTGGCCCATATATGATAAACTCTAATAATATGATTGCAGTTAGCTCTCTATAATGTGTCATATTACATTGTCAAAGATTCCTATGGTTTTAGTCCCAGCAATATCCATTTTAAAAACCAAACATTAAAGATAATTTGCATTATTAGAGTGAGTCAAGTTGGTCTGGGTCCAGAATTTTTAAAACCAGCAAAAACAAAAACAAAAAGCAAAGTGAACTAACAAAGAAACAAACAAAAAATATACCCAAAATAGCAACAACAACAACAAAAATCTGGGAACAGACATTTCATTAAAGCATTCTTCGTATTCCTTTGTTACTTTTACCTTCGGCACTATTGCGTTTTCAGTATTGTCAATTCCTTTACAAAACACCTTCCACAAACTTCAAACACACATTTTAACAAAATATTCAGGATTTTAACAAAAGAGAATGAGACAGAAATAGAAGAGAAAAGAGAGGAAATAACAAAAAGATATAGAAAACGAATGTAAAGGGTATGTCATTAACAGAAACAAGTAAGGTATTTATATACTTAACACATAAGAATATAAATAGTGACTGAGAGTAAACATTTCCATTTTCCTTCTTCTTAGCTCAGTGGTTCCTCCCATGACCCCCCAAATGAATCACTGAAGCTGGGCATCAACTCAAATTTAATTCTAGTTCTGCTGACTAAAAATATGATATACAGTAAAAGATTTATTATAAGCTACGTCTATCGCAAGAAAACGTGGGTTAGATGTGTAGCCTTGCCTCATGAGAGCATTTTGCCTTTATAACCTGTCTCACAATGTCTTTGAAATACATAAATACTAATGTAAATATTGAAAATGTAGAACAGATTTGTTGAAAAAAATATAAGTGGCTCTTACATACTTTATTTTATTTATAAGGAAACTGCATTACTGATGTATATAACACAGTTACCATGAACATTTTTAATGTGAAATATTAAAAATGAGATGTCAGATAATTAGTAAGCAGGGAGGCATCTGTATAAGAAGTGACAGGCATAGTTAAGTTCTTTTTTTTTTGAGAAAATGAATGTGTCATTTTTTAGAATACAGAAAGTATAAAAAAACCATGATGGAATCCTTTTATTGTCCTGTTTATTTTACCCCAAACAACATTATTCAAAATCAATATTTTATAACAAAGCTTGCAAAGGTTTTATTGTGGTTTCTCTTTCTCCATATTTTTTTTCTGACTATGCTTAGATTGTTCCCATTTTGAAATGGTAAACACAGGCTCAATATTTTGAGCCTTTTACGAAAGGTGATGAAGTTCTACACTTCCTAGAAAGTCCATTAAAATATGGACACACATACAAAGCAATGTCAAGTTCAGTTCACATGTTGTGGGTTCTGAAGGTGAAGCCTCTTGTGTGTTTGAACACAGAGGTGTCTCATAGAAACTCACAAAGCATCACATGTTCTATTTCATTTCTTATAAAACTCAGAAGTGCATTTTTATAACAGGTGCAAAAAGATCCTGAGCTTGATGTTACTTAATGAAAATAAATGTCAAAATGCATGAAAGCCCATGTTATTCCCCAGTATGGACACTTTTAGGTACTGCTCCATCACATGCCTACATTCCTGATACCACCCTCCCAACATGATGTTCGTGGACTTAATTCTCTGAAACTGTAAACTATGAATATACTGTTTATTCTATAAGTTGCCTTGGTCATAGAATCTTAGCACAATAATAGAACAGTACTTAAGACACACATATGGGCATACGTGCATGCACACGTGCACACACATACACACACACAAACACAGCACACAAAAATGTCTAGTATGAAATGAAAACATTTGACGTTATAGTGAAATACAAATACAGTGCAAATGTTAATATTTTTGGAAAACAGAGCAACTTCATCTGTGTCAGGGTGGGTGCTATGCTCTTGAGTTTTTGTGTTTCTCCTAAATTTGTATCCTGTAGTCTTAATCTCCAATGTCATTTTGTTTGGAGGTACAAAATCACAGAAATAATTAGGATGCATTTATTTACATTGTCCTATTATTAATAAAAACTTGGAAAGTCAGATATTGGGTAAAAATCTGACATCTAAAGAGCAGTGGAGGAACAATCAGCTGACCCTACCTCTCCATCAAAAAGGCCCATGAGATCTCTAAGACCCTCCCTACTACTTCCTGTACATCTCTCTGTCCAGCTCCACGGGTCCTGTGTACCTTCATGGTTGATTCCAGTCAGCTAGTTGCTGACTCCATTCCCTGAATCAAGGTTAACTTTATTAGCAGTCTTGGAGTGTTAGTGTGACCAAATATCCTACAACATAATTAGGTCACCATAGTAGAATCCTGCATGACTGAGAAGATCGCTGCCCTTAAGAAACAAACGAAACAACTCTTTGGTCTCTTTTTGCCATGTAGAAGGAATCACTGTGCTACAACTCAGGAAGCATGTCTTTATCAGAACCTCAACACCTGGACAGTTCAAATTTTGGCCTACATCCTGCCAATCTGTGAGAAATGACTGCCTATTAGTCTTGAAAACTGATTTTGAACATCCTGCCATTATAATGAGATTTGAAAGAAAACCCCACATTTCTATTCCTTACCTCAAATTTAAAAAAGATTCTGTGCCGCTGCCGAGACATACCCCAAAATCTTTAATGCTAAGCTTCACTGTTGTGGGGTATTTGTATGCTGTGTGAAAATGTATTGATGTGATTGGTGTAATAAAAAGCTGAATGGACAATAGCTGGGCAGAAGATATAGACAAGACTAATAGGCAGAGGGAAAGAGGAAGTAGGAGATGAATCTAGTCACCCGAGAGACAACGGGGGACTCTAAAGAAGTCGACACATTGTATGGTATCAGAGGGGACAGAATGTCGATTAAAGTAAGTGGATTCATTTAAGTTATAAGAGTTAGTGGGACAAGCCTAAGCTAAGGACAAGCTTTCATAATTAATAATAAGTTTTCATGTCATTATTTGTAAGCTAGTGGCCCAAAGAAAAATCCATCTACACTTCACATTTATGTCAAGTGTTTTGGTGTAAACTATCTTGAATTCATATTCTCTCTCTTTTGATGTCCTGGCATTTATTTGCATATTTTTCCATCATAAGATTACCCTGAACATTTATTGACTACCCAGGGGTCCAGGAGTTTAGCTACATCTGGCGTGGGATATCTGAGAGAAAAAAAAATCTATGTACCTTTTGCTCTTATGTCTGTTAACTTTATTCCTTGAAGACAAAATTCTATCAATACAGCTATAGATCCGTCAGGCATTCAAGGCAGGAATAACACCAGATACATCAAGCTCTATATCGTCTACTTTATTTCTATGGGATGAAATCCTGTCTCCATAACTTCAGTTCCATACAGTTCACTGGCTCATAGTGCTGCTAATGACTAAACTCTTATGCTTCCAGCCTCATCTTTGTCCTCTGTATCCTCTTTCTCCATCTCTGCTACTCTCTACTCCTGGCACTCAGAAAACTCAACCCGAGATCCTCTTACCCTCTGCAGAACCTCTGTCTTCCTCTCTTCTCTCTTGCCATGCTGTTCTGTCTGTTTCTACAGAAAATGCCTGCCCTTTCTTTCTCTGGGTACACATTTCTCTCCTCCTCAGGAATGTTATCTTACCTCTCACCTTGATAGGTAAAAACCTCCATTTTTTTCAGTCAGTTGCTCTGGAGAGCTGCTAGGCCTCAAGCCCAGGAAATAGTCTGAGCTTCATTTACACAAGAAACAAAGCTATGCATCTCCCCGCAGCTTGTCTTTGCCTATGTGACCTTATTCAGGTACTGGTTCCAGCAGGGAAGTTACTTAGAAGTTCAGCAGATCTGAGAATATTTGGCCATGCAAGAATTTCATAGTAGAAGACAGCTGGAATATTAAAGGCTGGACAGCATCAAATCTTTTTAATAAATGGCTTGCCTCTTGACAGACCCTTGGCCGGTCAAAGTATAGCTTTAATGCACAACTGAATCTCTATGATATAGTCTTGTGGCCCGCAAGAAACACTATCTTATAGCTTTCTTATCCTTGCTATAACATTTAGACTGGTGCACATTTTTAGCTAATCTGAGAACTGTAAGAGGAATTTCAATGCATGACATTAGAATGGAGTGCTTCTTCTCAATCTTAAGTCTCCACATCTTGGGTGATATTGAATATAGCTTTTTATCTGTATAATATTAGTTAGCAATTCCTTGCACCATAAATCAGAATTCCTAACAAGAGATAGATCTTGATATTGTATTTGGGGGTAGAGAAGATTTCTAATAAAGAAGTATGAGAATTTTTTTATTTACAGAGCACTTTCAGGCATCAGAACTATGATCAGAAAGTTTGATTCTCATAATAACCCTGTAAAATATATTTTACACCCAGTTTTTATTTGATGATATCAGGGTTCACGTTATGAGAAATTCTTCCAAATTATTCAACTTTTAAGATGGATGAAAGGAGATGTTGATACTTTTTTTTTAAAATTTGATGTCATATGGTCCTTGAAACAGGGAAGTGGCTTTGAATGATTGTTGATACTTTGAGATTATGTCAGCCTCTCAAAAGCAGCAACCTAGTGGTCACAGGTATACAAGGGAGAAAGTAATAACAGCCCAGATTATTTTTCTGAACTTGCCTCTGACAGAAAGGTGATTATGAAATTGATTTAAGAATTGAGGTTTTACTGCGCAGACAGTAGTGATTTATACTGCAGGAGGAATCATGTCCATGCATAAACTCAATATCTGCATGTATGCAATTAGATACAATAAGACAAGCAACCAAAAGCCTGTGTGTCATGACATCGTCATGGAATAAACCAAAGTCAATGTATAGAAGCTCACTAAGCTGCAGGAAGGGTAATTCTCTAGTAACAGATGAGATGCACATTTGAGAATAAAAAGAAGCAGAAGACAATAGTGCGGACAGGAAAAATGAGGAGAAACAGGGAGTGATGAGGAGAGTGGAAGGAAAGGAGTAAGAATGAGTAGAAAAGGTGGAGGAGGGAAAGGAGGGAGAGGGAAAGGAAGTGTGTGTATGGGGAAACGGGGCATGGGGGACCAAAGCCAGAAGAGAATGCTATGGCTGCTACATCAGCAGAATCTTCTGCTGCCATGACAAACGGCATTGCACTCAAATAAAAAAAAAAAAAGTCCTATGATGTTTTTTTCAAAAATGAGATAAATAAAACGTGAAATGAATACATGTTAAGTATTCGTAGTTTTGCCTTTAATTTTGTGAATTTAATTGCATGCTACAGTGCAAAAAAACCATTTACAACAGGGTTTGATTTTGTACTTGTTAGAATTCTGCCCTTATTCCAGCTACACATGCGCAGTTCAGGGTCTTGCGTCTTACGTCGTCAGCGTGCACTGGCAACTATGTGCGCTTGCGGTGTGGTCACGCATTCAACACATGTGTGGTATAGGTCCCTAAGCCTGCTTCACCGGGAGCCCTTAAAAGCCGGATGCAGACCTCACCCTCTCTCTCTGCTCTGCTCTCCCTCTGCTCTCACCCCACCATCTTTCTCTCTCTTTCCTCCACAGGCCTGGTCCTTTTATCCCTGCTCCCCTTCCTCCTAATAAAGCTCTCCGCTACTAAGCAACCGGGTTCTGTCATGACTGTGACCTTTCTGCCGCTAACCAGCGCCATTTATCATTCATTTCAGTACTACCTAATAACTTAGAAAGTGAAAATACAGTACAGAAAAATAGACAAACCAATTTACATAGATCATGGTCTGAAAGGAAGAAACATTCATTTAATCCCCTTGCTGCTTATTTCTTTTATAATAGAAGACAATTTTACAGATGTTCTTCCATTACAATTATCCACAGTTCTGAGGGTACTCCAAACATAATATATTTCTAATCAGATACAGATATTTTAGTATTTTAATATTAATTTAATTTTAATATAATATAGCACAAAAAATACCAATGAGATACATTTGTTCTCAGTTTTTAAATGCATGTGGATGGTAAAGAATGTTTACTTCCATTCTGTCCATTTTTTTAAAAAAACACAAAACTTTACATTTTAACTTCTTTTACTTTTTGTCAAGGGAGAGAAAGGAAGTGAGAAAAAATTCACAACAATGAAGGGACCTACTGTATTATAAAATTACAAAATTTAAAAATCCCACAAAGGAAATGAGAAATAATGTCCTATATTTATAAATCCGTGGGTAAAAGTTCACATATCCAACCAATCTTATGTAGTGGATAAGGGACAAATAATGATACCCGAGAGCTGAGTTTTTAAGTACCTTAGGGGAAAAATGAGATGCTTCCTGAAGACCACACAGGAAGTTAAACTACTAAATAATATTAAAGGAAGTCTTATAAACACCCCAAAGCCAGGATTTTATTTAAATAAAACCCATTTTAGATCAGTGCCCGTATATATTAGGTATACATTGTAGTTAATAAGAAACTATAAAGCTGTGAAGTGTTTTTATAACCAAGAAATAGCATGCTAAAATTTTATTCCTTTATTTAAAAAAAAGTACTTAACATATCCATCATTACTCCAAAAGAATTTCATGCTGTGGTTTCGATATTGCTGTAAGTATGGCTGAGGAATATTTCGAGATTGTATGAAATTCCTACAGCTCTACAGATTTGAGTCATAACGATTTAAGGAAACAGTTCAACAAACCCTGTGTGGTACCCATGTGTTCTGACACATTAACACTGCATTTTTAATTAATTAAGAAATGAATAAGTCCTCATTATGCAGCTTATGGGATATTATTCAGGACTAATTCTCCAAGGAATCAATTTATTCCACAAAAATCTATTAAGTATCACCTATCAATGAAACCACAATGAGATGGGAATTTGGAGCACAAGAGTGCCTTGTGCTGTTTTATAGCCATATTCATACATGCCAGACTTTGAAAAACAATCTAGAAATCATTCCTTTAATTTTTATAATTCAAGAACATGACAAAATAAAATTATACAGTTTGTGCCTTTGAAGTTGACTTTATAGGCAAAATATTCCTTTTATATTTATCAAAACATATGACACCATTATATTTGGTTTCTGATCAGAAGTGATGGTCATTTACATGGAAACAGCCCCCATAGAATCATTTGTTTGAAAGCTTGGCCCATCTGGGGTGGCACTATTAGGAGGTGTAGCCTTTTGGAGGAGGTAGCCTTTTGGAGGAGGTGTGATCTTGTTGGAGGAAGTATGACATTGTGGGTAGGCTTTGAGGTCTCAGAAGCGCAAGCCAGTTCACTTCCAGCCTCTTGCCAATCTGGATATAGAACTCTCATTTCCTTCTCTACCACCATGTCTGCCTCCTAGTAGTGGGATCAGGACCTGTACTTGGTACTTGAGCTGGGTTTTGGGAACCTATTCACCATGCTGTTGCCTTGCCCAGCCTTGATGCAGGGGGAGGAGCTTGGTCCTGCCTCAACTTGGTATGCCATGCTTTGTTTATGCCTATGGGAGGTCTGCCCCTTTCTGAATGGTGGAGGAGAGGATGGAGGGAGAGGTAGATGGGATGAGGGTGGATGGGGGGAGGGGTCGATGGGATGAGGGGGAAGGTAATGGGAAGTGAGGAAGGAGGAGGGGAAACTTTGGTGGCTATGTAAAACAAATGAAAATTTAATTAAAAAAAAAGTTAAGAGGTCCCTAAATATATATGACCTACAATATGCTTGCTAATGCCTACCAGGAGAAACTGGAAAGATGACGTCTGGGGCTTTCTCTTTCTACTTCAGTATCACAGAGGTCATATTATTATGAAATGCAAGGAGAAAAGCAGATTAGGTATTTATAATTAAGAAAAAATTATTCTGAGGATTCTCGTTTCATGCAGAAATTGTTTAACACAACCCTCCTATGAAAATCATGAGTGTTGCTTGCCATCAGGGTGTTATAGTCCAATGTCCTCCTTGACATGTGTCATTGATTGCAGTGCAACTATTCTTGACAGGTCTCTGTCTGCTTCCTCTGCAGAAAATGTGTGTCCTATCAGAGTGTTGCTCCATGTCAACAGGGGGAAGAAAAAAGTACCATTCTCCCTGAAAAGTCCTTTTAGGCATAGCCTGGCTATCAAATGTCAATATAGCTGACAAAGTGGCCAGCAAACTGCAAGCACTAGATATCACTTGGTGATTATAAAAATTTACAGCTGTCAGCTAAAATGAGAATGTCTCCCATGGGTGTGAAAGTAAAATGTGAGGATTAGCTGATAAAGCATTCTGCACTGGGTTTCCCTTTATGAACTAAGATCACAGAGATGAGAGAATGTCATTGACAAGGTTTAACAAACTGCTCACCAAGATTGGGAACAGAATATTAAACTTTTTGCAAATTTTGTTCTTAGACAAGACAACTATTTTAAACTACTTTGAAAGATGGGATAAAGTTGTTAATTGGTAAGGTGGTATCAGAAAAGATTAAAAGGTTTTTCTGTTCACATCATATATTTAAACAAAGTTTCTAAAACTGTCATTAATTGTGGAATAGGTTTCTGCTGTGGTGTTAGGGGAATTCTGATTTAACTAGCTGGGACTCTGTTTCCTAATCCTTTTCTCATGCGGTCTGGGGCTGTTGAATAAAGTAGGACCATCAGTAAAATTTGACCCAATGTTTGCACTGCTCTGAAAAGTAATGTAAATTCACATGAGAACACTATTTTCTCAAGAAATCAGAGACTAGTGTGGTGATTCACGGCTGTTTTCCCAGCATATGAGGGGCTATGAAAAGGTGGCTGTAAGAGTTTGAGACCACTCTCAAACTAGAATGCCAGACCCCGCTGTAGCACTTCATAAATGTGGCCAAGAGCTTCTTGATGGATATTTCTTTTACTTTACATATGACTCTCTCAACCTCTCTTGCTTACTTGGTTGATAGGCTTTACCAGTGTAGCCCTCTCTGGTCTGATACTGTGTAGATCATGCTAATCTTGAAGTTGTGTTGATCCTCTGGGCTCAGCCTGCCAAGTGTTATTATCAGCATGCTCCACATACCTTGGAACACTTCTGAAATTAATTTCTTTATCATTCAACTACTCTTTACACCATTCTATTTCTCTCTTGGTCAAATATATGTCTCAAGTACATGTTATCTGGCTATCTGGACCTTTAATATCTTTCCATATCATCTCCATTGTCAGGTTACCTTTGTTTTAATTTTCTACATCTAAAAGGATTTGATACTATAATTATACTTCTTTTCCCTTTCTTCCTTCCAAACCATATACCCCTCTTTGCTGTCTTTCAAAGCAATGTTCTAGCCATACATGTCCAAGTTCTAGCATTTTCAATGTAGAATAAATATATAACTGTTGAAGACAGCATTCAAAGATTTTTGTCTCTTGGATTTATGTAACCATGGCTGAAGCACATCTCACATTCTCATATTAGTTTTCCATGTCAATATTCTACTCCACATATGTCCCACTTTTTTTTTTTTTTTTTTTTTTTTTTTTTTTTTTTTTTAAAGATTATGCTTTGTTTCGCTTTGCGCCTTTCCTGGAACTCGCTTGGGAGACCAGGCTGGCCTCGAACTCACAGAGATCCGCCTGCCTCTGCCTCCCGAGTGCTGGGATTAAAGGCGTGCGCCACCACCGCCCGGCAATGTATTTTTCTTAAGTATTTGAATAGAATCATGAATTTTTAGCAGTAGCTATTGATGCTAAATACAAATGCGGAATGCTTAAATCTTATCTAATGTCAGAGTACAGCCGAACTTAGGTAAAAATTTGAAAGATTATGAATTAATGCAATTAATAGGAGTGTACTATCATATGGGGTAGAGTAGCATTGAATGGCCACAGTTGGATGTATGCAGAAACTGTCTGAGATATTAATTCCTTGGCTATAGCAGAATTGTGTAAGAAGTCAACAACATGGGAGATAGCTCAGCCATCAGCAATCTGAGAGCACTGTCTGTTAGAGAAAGTCTTTACTCAAGTCCCAATAATACCCACCACATCAGACATGATACTACTTATTTGGGATGAATGCTTCAATTTTGTTTGGTATTTTTTGAAAAATTACCCATTGCATTTCCCTATCCCCAATCCTTTTACACACTGCTGTGAAATCTGGCATGGTACCGACTTCTCAGCAGGTGTGCCTGAGAACTAATGACCCTAACACATGCCTAGGCAATTATAGGAAAACTGACCCAATCCCAGAATTTTAAACATTCTAAGATTATTCCTAAAATGAGTTTTAGAATTATTATAGTAGTTACAGTTAGCAGTTGTGGTGTAGATTCTATGTACTTGGTTTAGATATGCTGTGATCCTTTACAAATAACTTTTACATATTATATACAAGACAAATATCATTATTTGTTAAGATCATGTCTCAAGTTTCTCACGATAATACATTATATCGATGAGAAAAAATCTACACTATACTTACTTTTCTCACCTTTGCTTTAAGAATGGTGGAATGAATCCCAGCCACAC